>PVKP010011071.1:0-62606 GCA_004027715.1 Plecturocebus donacophilus
TCATCTTGCCTTCTCGTTTTATTTCATTGAGTTGATCTTCGACCTCTGATATCCTTTCTTCTGCTTGGTCAATTCGGCTGTTGAAACTTGTGCATGCTTCGCGAAGTTCTCGTGTTGTGTTTTTCAGCTCCATCAATTCACTTATATTCTTCTCTAAGTTGTCCATTCTCGTTAGCATTTCGTTAAATCTTCTTTCAAGCGTTCTTAGTTTCTTTGCATTGGGTTAGAATATGTTCTTTTAGCTCACAGAAGTTTCTTATTATCCACCTTCTGAAGCCTGATTCTGTGAGTTCATCACACTCACCCTCCGTCAAGCCTTGTTCTCTTGCCGATGAGGAGCTGCGATCCCCAGTAGGAGGAGAGGCATTCTGATTTCGGGTGTTCTCAGCCTTTTTGCACTGGTTTCTTCCCATTTTTGTGGATTTATCCACCTACTGTCTTTGTAATTGCCAGCTTTCAGATTGGGTCTCTAAGTGGATGCCCAGCTTGTTGATGATGAAGTTTTTTCTGTTTCTTAGTTTTCCTTTGGGGGGGTGCCCCTTCCCCACAGAGCTGGGCCTTCCCGGGTTCAGCTGTGCTCGCTCTCTCCTCAGTGCTTCCGATTGCTGTTCTCCTTGTGGGAATGGGACCAGCCGAGCCCGACCATCCCGTATACTCCACACTGGGAAGCGCTGTGCTGGGGTGCCGGCAAAACAGCCGCAACAGCCAAAAGAGTCGCGCCGGCGACCCGTGTGACTCCTCTGCCAGGAATCTCCCGGTTTGTGGGCAACAAAAATTCGTCGGAAAGTGCAGTGTCCACTCGTTCTCTGCATTTTCACTGGGAGCTACATTCCTGAGCTGTTGCTAATCGGCCATCTTGGATCTCTCTCCTACAACGTATAAGTCATTTTCTATTGGAACAACAAGACTCACAATTTCTTCCTGTCTTATTTCTATATAAATACACAGATGATAATGAATCATCCAGAATTATCAAGAGTCAATATCAAGGCCAAAACCAGCAAGGTAAAATTTAATAAATCTAATATTTTGCATTACACTTCAAGTAAATCAATTAAATCATTCACTTAGAAAAAGAAATAGGCATTTTAGTTACCTAAAACTCAATGAGCCAATATATGCAATTGGTTACCAAAGACATTCATAAAATCCTAATCTATACTAAAAGAGGAAATAATGGACTTAGACCTGTGCACTCAATTTTGGTCAGATCATATGTAGTATATTTTTTTAATATATGTATTTTTTTATTTTTGAGGGTACATAGGTGTGTATACATATATATACAACACACATATATGTGTATATATATATATTCACACATATATATGTGTATATATATATATATATATATATATATATATCATACATCTTCTCATGTATCAAAACATTTCATGTACCCCATATATATATTCACACTATTATATTCAGATTCTAGCCCCAGATCCCTCATGCAATTTATCATGAATTATATAGTCCAAGGAGGGGGGGAAGGAATTTGCAAATATCACTATGGAAAAGCTATTAATGATAGTTTGGTTATGTTTAAATCCTATCATATATATATGGGGTACATGAGATGTTTTGATACAAGCATGCAATGTGAAATAATCACATGATGAAGAATGGGGTATTCATCCCCTCAAGCATTTATCCTTTCTGTTAGAAACAATCCAATTACACTCTCTTAGTTATTTTTAAATGTACAATTAAGTTATTATTGACTGTCATCACCCGTGGTGCTATCAAATAGCAAATATTATTCTATTTTTTTTAATACTCATCTAACCATCCATACCTCCCCAGCTGTCTCCCTACTATTCTTTTCATCCTCTGGTAACCATCCTTCTAGTCTCTATGCTTATCAGTTGTTTTGGTTTTTAGATCCCACAAATAAGTAAAGACACGCAATGTTTATCTTTCTGTTCCTGGCGTACTTCACTTAACATAATAATCTCCAGTTTCATCCATGTTGCTGCAAATGACGATCTCATTCTCTTTTAAGGATGTATTACTCTATTGTGTACATGTACTGCATTCTCTTTATCCATTCCTCCGTTGATGGATGCTTGGGCTGCTTCCAAATCTTAGCTATTGTAAACAGTGCTGCAATAAACATGGCGGTGCAGATATCTCTTCTACTGACTGATTTTTCTTTCTTTTAGGTATATACCCATCAGCGGCATTACTGGATCATATGGTAGCTCAATTTTTAGTTTTTTGGGGGAACCTCCAAACTGTTCTACAGTTCTCAGAACAGTGTACAGTGTTCTCTTTACTCCACATCCTTACCAGAATTTGTTATTGCCTGTCTTTTGAATGTAATCCATTTTAACTAGGGTGAGATGATATCTCATTGTAGTTTTGATTTGAATTTCTCTGATGATGAATGATTGTTGGACACCTTTTCATATGCCTGTTTGCCATTTATATGTCTTCTTTTGAGAAACGTCTATTTAAATATTTTGCCCATTTTTGATTGGATTATTAGATTTTTTTTTTTTGTATAGCGATGTTTGAGGTTCTTATATATTCTGGTTGTTAAGCCCTTGTCAGATGGGTAGTTCACAAATATTTTCTCCCATTCTGTGTATTGTTTCTTCACTTTGTTGATTGTATTCTTTGCTGTGCAGAAGTTTTTTAACTTGATTTAATCCCATTTATCCCTTTTGGACTTTGCCTGTGTTTGTAGGGTGTTGCTTAAGAAATTTTCGTCCAACACAACATCCTGTATATTTTCCTCAATGCTTTCTTGTAGTAGTTTTATAGTCTGAGGTCTTAGACTTCAATCTTTAACACAATTTGATTTGAGACAGGGGTCTAGTTTCATTCTGCATCTGGATATCTAGTCCGGCACTATTTATTAAACAGACTGTCATTTCCCCAATGTATGTTCTTGGCACCTCTGTCAAAAATGATTTCACTATAGGTGTGTGGATTTGTTTCTGGGTTTTTCTATCCTGTTCCATTGGTTTTTATGTCTGTTTTTATTCTACTACCATGGAGTTTGGGTTACAATAGCTCTGTAGTATACTTTGAAGTCAGGTAGTGTGATTGTTCCAGTTTTGTTATTTTTGCTTAGGGTCACTTTGGCTATTCTGTTATTTGTGGTTCTATAGAAACTTTAAGATTTTTTTCTCTAGTTGTGGGAAAAATGTCATTGGTTTTTGTAATAGGGCTTCCATTGAACCTGTATATTTCTTTAGCTAATATGGACATATTACCAATATTTATTCTTCAATCCAAGAACATGAAATAATTTTCAATTTTTTGTGTTCTCTTCAATTTCTTTCATCAGTGTTTTATAGTTTTTATTATAGATATCTTCCACTTCTTTTATTATTAATTCCTTGGTAAGGAATTATCATTACAATTATCCTATTATAAATGAGATTACATTTTTAATTTTTTATATTGTTCACTGTTGACATATAGAAATGTTACTGATTTCTATACGTTGATTTTGTATCCTGAAACTCTACTGAATTTATCAGTCCTAATAGCTTTTCTGTGGAGTCTTTAGGTTTTTCCAAATGCAAGATCATGTCATCTGCAAGCAAGGATAATTTGATTCTTTTTTTTTTTACAATTTGGATGCTCTTTATATCTTACTTTTGTCTGACTTCTCTAGTTAGGACTTCTGGTATAATGTTAAGTAGCACTGATGAAAGTAAGCATCTTTGTTATATTCCATATCTTAGAGAAAAGGCTTTCAGTTTTACCTCATTCAGTATAATACTGTGAGTCTATCATATATGGCTTTTATTATGTTTAGATATGTTCCTTCTATACCAAGTTTTATTTTGATTATGAAGCAATGTTGAATTTTATCAAATGCTCTTTCAGCATCAGCTTAAATGATTATATGCTTTTTATCCTTCATTCTGTTGATATGATGTATTGCATTGATTGCTATCCTTGCATTCCAGGGATAAATCCCATTTGGTCATAATGAATGATCTTTCTAATGTATTGTTGAATTTTGTTTTGCCAATATTTTGTTGATTTTTGCATCAATATTTATCAGGTATGTGCCTGTAGTTTTCTTTTTTTGATGTGTCTTTGTCTGCTGTTGCTATCAGGGTAATACTGGCCTTGTGGAATGAGTTTGGAAGTATTCCTTCCTCCTCTATTTTTTGGAAAAGTTTGAGTAAGATTGGTATTAGTTCTTTAAATGTTTGGTAGAATTCAGCAGTGAAGCCACTGGGTTCCAGACTTTTCTTTATTGTTATTATCTCTTTGAATAAGCTTTATTTTAACCTGTTATTATCACTTCGAATAAACTTTCTGCCTCTCTCTCTTTCTCCGCCTCCTCTTTAAGGCCAGTAACTCTTAGATTTGCCCTTTTAAGATTATTTTTTAGATCTCATAGGTGTGCTTCAGTGCTTTTTAGTCTTTTTTTTGTCTCCTTTGACTATGTATTTGAAATAGCCTGTTTTTGAGCTTACTAATTCTCTCTTCTGCTTGTTCAATTCTGAAATTAAATGACTTTGATTCTTAAGTGTGCTAATTGCATTTTTCAGCTCCAGAATTTCTGCTTGATTCTTTTTATTTATTTCAATTTCTTTGTTGAATGTATCTAATAGAACTCTGAATTCCTCCTCTGTGTTATTTATTATTATTTTTTTTAGTTTCTTCAACACACTTATTTTGAATTCTCTCGCTAAAAGGTGACATGTCTCTGTTTCTCCAGGATTGGCACTTGTCCCTTATTTGGTGAGGTCATCTCTTACTGGGTGGTATTGATGCTAGTAGATGTTCTTTGCTGTCTGGACATTGAAGAGTTAGGTATTTATTGTAGTTTTCACTGTCTTGGCTTATTTGTACCCATCCTTTTTGTGAAGGCTTTTCAGGTCTTTGAAAGGCCTTCAGTGTTGAGATATAAGCTGTTTCTGATTTTGGGGGCACCCCAAGCCCAGTAACACTGATTTTTGTAAATTTGTAGAGGTACCACCTTGACGGTCTTAGACAAAATTCGAGAGAATTTTCTGTATTATTAGGCAGAGACTCTAGTTCACTTCTCTTACTTTCTTCCAAAAAAACAGCCTCATCTCTCTGTTCTGAGTCACCTAAAGCTTGTATTAGGGTGATACAAGCACCCCTGTGGCCACCATCACTATGACTGCTGGGTCAGACATGAAGCCATCACATCTCTGGATCTCACCCAAGAGATACTGTAACTATTCCCTGGTTACTGCCTATGTTCACTCCAGGCCCTGGGCCTCTACATTCAGCAGGTGGCAAAGCCAGCCAGGCTTGTATCCTGCCATTCAGGGCAGCGAGCTACCCCAGGCTCTGGGCGGGTCCCGAGATGCTATCCAGGAGACAGGAACTAGAACCAAAAACCTTAAAAGTCTACCTGGTGTTCTACCATACTGCAACTTAGCTGGCACTCAGACCACAAGACACAGCTCTTCCCACTCTTTCCCAGGGTAAAGGAGTTTCATCCCATATCCACTGCCTGCCACCACATGCTACAAGGAGTACTGCCAGACTACTACAGATGTGCAGATGTTCCCAAAGCCCAAGATGAATTCTGCCTGGACTGGGACTCACTTTTCAGGGCAGTGGATTGCCCTCTGGCCAAGGGCAAGTCCAGATATGCCATCCATGAGTCAAATCCTGGAATTGTGACCCCAAGAGTCTGCCTGGTACCCTACACCCCTGTGACCATGGTGGTACATAGGGTATAAGACAAATTCCCTACTTTGCCTCTGTTTTTCACAAGCTGAAGCAGTTCCACCCCACAGCCACCAGAGCTCACGATGTGCTATATCTCACCTGAAGCAGGCAAGACTCAGAGTCTCATCCAAGGCCCTCAACATAGTACTTGGGTATTGTGGCTGATTAGTCATGGTCCAAGAGCTCTTTCATAAGCAAATGATGAATGTTGCCTGAACTGCGTCCTTCCCCTTCAAGGTAGTGGGTTCCCTTCTCACCCCAGATGTTTATAGAAGTGTCTTCCAGGAGCCAGGTTTTGGAATGAGGGCCTCACAACTCTGACCAGTGCCCTATCCTGATGTGGCTGAGCTGGTACCCAAGATGCAAGACAAAGTTCTCCCCTCTCTTCCTTTTCCTGTCCTCAAGCAGAAAGAAGGGATCTCTTTTGAAGCAGGCTGGGATTAGGGGAGGGGTGATGCCAGCACTCCCTTAACCACCCCGGCTGATGTCTCAGTATGTCACATTCCCCCCACGCAGTTCACTGTGTCCGGCTCGTTTGAGGACTAGAACTTACCTAAGAATTGCAGTCCTTATGGCCTAAACTGCCTTTTAGGTTTACTTAGAGACATGGAGCACTGTGGCCCTTGGTGGCAGGGTTTGTGGGAAGTCAAGTTCAGACTTCTGGAATTGGCAATTGTCTCCTGGCTAGTGCAGGTTTAAAAGCTCCCTTCACAGGTGGGTGTTAGCTAAATTTGGTCTGGTCTTCCATTCTGCTCTAACAAGACAGCACTGAGTTCAATGCCTCACAATTGCTGTGTTCTCCCTCTCACAGGGCCCAGAGATGCTCTCTGCACCATGCCTCAATGGCTGAGGTTGTTGGATGAGTGGTACCAGCAATTCAGGACTGTTTTTTTGATTATCTTCTGTGCCTATTTCAGTGATACAACGATGAAACCAGGTATGAGGAAGGCTCATCTGATTTCTTGTTCTTATAAAGGTGTTTTTTTTTTCTGTGTAGATAGTTGTTAAATTGGTGTCCTTTAGGGAGGAACAGAGCCTTCTGTTCCACCGTTTTGCTTTACCTCTTCCCTGAACTGTACTGTGTATTACATTTTTATCCGGTTACCATGTTTTAAATAAACTGTGATAAAACTGTAGAGTTTTGAGAACAGTGGCTATCACACTGAGACCTTGCCATTTTATGTATGAAATGTTAGAAGAAACTAGGATGTTTATACTGAAATTAAGAAATCGTACTGAGAATGTGAGAGCAATCCTAAAATACAGAAGAGAATGCCTGTAAAAGCAAAACCAGAATTACTTTAAAATTGGTAACCTTAAAGCAAGCATAGACCAATGTATGGAAGTTTAGAACAATACTTTGTATCAGTAACAGAGAACACAATCTTATATTTCATAATTATTAAAAATTAGAGTTTGTTTTATTTCAAGTCCATTGGTTTCCTATCACTGGATGATCAAAGCAGGTATTCTACTAGAGAGAAGATGAAAACGTCATCTGTCAGGTTTCTTCCAAAGTTAAAGTTGTGTTTTATATGCATTTTGATTCTGCATTTTTGAATGACCAGCTTGTTCTAGAGAGTCTATTTCTGTAGTGTTTCACTCACCACTGCAAGGTTGTGTGCAGCATTCAGTAGGGGCAGTGGACACTAATATCAATGCCAGGGAAGTCACTGAAGAACAATGATCAGAGGAGACCCAACAGTTTTAAGGCAAGTCTTTGAAGGGTCCCTCTGTGAGGAAGCCTCAGATCTTATTTGACTAGTTCGCTGCAACCCTGATGAGTTGAGATTGTTTGAAGTGAAAGGTCTGCAACTTAACTCTTCCTGATGAATTTTTCCTCTGACCAACTGGCTTTCTTATCTTACTGTTGCAATGAAGATAAATCCAGTTTAGTTTGTTTTAAAGAGAAGCATACTAACAACACTCCTTACTTCATCTCCTCGTACACACAAATTTATACATCCTTTCTAAATGATGCATACCTGGGCAACTTGAGATAAAGCTTTCCTCTTTCATCTAATCCTTTGTGCTTGTATAATGAGTAAATCTTGTAGGAAGAAACTGAAAGCTTCAAATGTTGATAATCCAGTAAC
The DNA here is from genome assembly GCA_004027715.1 of Plecturocebus donacophilus. Classification (NCBI taxonomy): domain Eukaryota; kingdom Metazoa; phylum Chordata; class Mammalia; order Primates; family Pitheciidae; genus Plecturocebus; species Plecturocebus donacophilus. The sequence goes on from PVKP010011071.1 coordinate 7,779, forward strand.
ATTCCTCTTTTAGCCACCTCTGAATTTTAATAAATTTAATTTTAATAAACCAGTAGACTATCTTTGCTAGCAACACTTTGTATTTCCATATTTAAAGAGTATCATAATGGAAACTGATTTATTAAAAACAATTCCAAGCATACAGCATCTGGCGCTATTATCATAACAATGTTAACTTGGTAAGAAGTGTAAGGTAATTGTAGAGACGTTATATTTTTTTGCCAACAGTCCTTGGGGTAAAATTTTTTGCTAAAATTTCAGGGTAGAAACTTCACAATTCAAAATTATAAATTCCTGTGCAGGTTAGTGAGAAATTAAGAAAAAGATTCAAGTATTTGTGTCTTTTTCAAAGAATTGTTCAAAATGAGCCCAAGAAAATGACCATATAGCATTGTGCCTTTGGGTGATTTTATTTTTTTTTATTTTATTGTGCGTTTTGGGCATACAACTTTTTTGGACTTTTTGTTTTGTTTTTTTTTTTTTACTTTAAGTTCTTGGATACATGTGCAGAATGTGCAGGTTTGTTACATAGGTATATATGTGCCGTGGTGGTTTGCTGCACCCAACAACCCATCATCTAGGTGATTATTATGTAGGAAAATCATTATTGGTTTAATATTGTCATAAAACACTGAAAACTAGCCTCCATACCCTCAGTCACTTTATCCTTCAGGTAGGAAGTAAGGATTTCCAATATAACATGTACTAATAAGTTTTGGAAGCTTATTAGTATAGAGTGTAGAATGGATAATTCTCTCCTCTTACAGTGTCAGTCTATAACCTGGATCTCTATGAGATGATTTGGGGCAATATCCACTGAGAAGGGGTCACCAGAGGCCAATCACGTGAAGCTCTGTTAATTCCACTAATCCCTAACAAGCATTAGGCATGTTGATGCATAAAACGTCCACCTCCGAAGGTAAAGGATAAAAGTCTAGGGACTGCATAATAAATCTTTAAATAAACCTGACCTAAAGTTAACAAATCAGTATTAACCTGCATAGTTAAAGTTAACAAACCAATACTAATCTTCATTTTAACTACCTATTTTAATTCAATTCAACAAACATTAGCTAATCCTCTAGTACATGCTTTGGTTGATTTACTTGTTTGTTTGTTGCATAGGCGGTGCTGGCTTCTGAGCCCTCTCCTTAGTATTACGACGAGCCTCTGCACGCTTCTAGCTCTCTCCACTCTCCCAACTCCGCATGCTGTCCCCACTTGCATGCTTCCCAAGCTCACTCTCCAACATGTCTGCTGACGTGCTCTCTTGCTACTCTCAAAACACAGAGATTACTACACCTCACTCCTCATTTCTTGAGCTAGAGCTACTGCCACAAAGAGAGGAAACTTTTTTTCCTTCCAACTCTTGTAGATCTTTAGGTTTCCAAATTGCCACCTGAAGTTTCAGTTTGATAGTTTTGCTTATTAAGTAGTAGAAGTTTTACAGAAATAACATCAAAGAGAATTAAAGGTTACAAACTAATAAATATTTTCCTTGTTGATCATAAGCTAATGTCTCAGAAAACAAGCTTAAAAATCTCCCACTCCACTCCCATCCTCAGGTTGATCTTTTATATAACTTTATCAGAGTCATTTCTTCTTTCTCTGATATTCTAAGGGGACTGATTATTGGGCCCTGTATTTCCTTGCTCTCAGGAAGCCAATGAAACACTCACAAAAATAGGCCCCAGATTAACTTGCTATCTCAGAATTCATAACTAGGGGTATCATGCAAGGCCACCAGGTCATTCACCTCATTCTCCAGAATTCTTTGGTAGTTACAAATATGATGACCTACAATTGGAGAACTAAAGAACCAATGGAACAGCAATCTTCTCAGATTTCATACATGTCAACTTTTGTTTGGACTATAATCCTGATACTACATACTCATCTAACCAAAGTTATCAACATCTTTTATTCATATGTGATTTCTCAAATGCTATTCAATAGTTCTGACTCTCCTTTATATTTTTTCACTGATTTTTCTTATTTCAGATTATGTGAAAACAATAGAGAGATGCTTTTAACCCTAACATAATCTCTTGATTCTCCAGTGCTAAATCCTAAAATTAACAACAACCAACAATCTGACAAGATTTCAATAATTTTACATAACACGTAGAAACTCAATTGTTCATCAAGGTAAAAACCAAATTAAAGAGTTTTTACTCCACCAAAGTAGTGTAGCCAGGCTACTGAGTACTTGTCAACCAAACCATGCTTCCTTTCCTCATACCAAGCTGCTAGAAGAATCTTATTAGACCATTTGTAATGGAGTTAATTTATTTTAATTAAAATAAGAAGTTGCTGCTGAAAACTAAAATACAAGCATAATTTTTTTGTGAAAATGCACATTGATATAAATACCATGTCACATCTGTAGGCTGTTTAAATATCTCATAAAACATATTCCAAATGACTGTTAATTTCCAAGATGAAAATAATTTAGAATAGATGTGAACAATTAAAGCTGAGAAAAACAAAGATAATCAGGTAGACACCGTCACTGAAAAAGAAAAGTGTTTATACCGTACTTAGCATAGATCTCAGAGCAAGACAGCTCTGTGCTTTTTAAGTTTCAGAAAGTGGGCACATTTCAATCTAGAAAATAAGGAAAAGTCAGATATGATTAAAAATGACATGTGCCTTGAGGATAAAGGCTACAACCCTTTAGCTGTCTTATATACTTCTTCTGATGCTTGATTATGCCAGAAATCTTCAGAATCCATAAAGAAAACCTTGGAATGTCAAGATTTTCTAAACTATTGCCCAAGGGAGGCCTACAAATACAATTTAAAGATCATTCAGCTGTTTATTAATATCTTTTTCTACCAGAACTTTTTTCAAATTGGCAGCATCAATTTTTTAGAACTCAAAAATATTTCATAAAAGCTCATAGTGCTTCCCCTAGACCAACAACATAGCTATTACCAGCACATGATCATCTCACTTTTTAGATAATTTTTAATGAAAAGCAGTTGCATCAATATTCTCTCATGTAATACAAATTTTCTTTATTTCTAAATTTTACAAGTGTTTACTAACTTGTCAATTTTATGATTATCTTGACCCTATAGCAACTTAATTATTTACATTTGTGTTGCTCTCACATATTCTAATATACATAATCACCTCTATGGTCAAATAAGCATTACAATTTCCATTTATTTTTTAATTAATAAATTAAATTTCTTAGAGTAGTTTTAGTTCTCACAAAACTGTTCAGAAACTATAAAGGATTTCTATACCCACTTAGCCCTATCCACACAAAGACCCCTTTCTCCGCTGTCAATATCCCTTACCAGAGTGATACATTTGTTAAAACGAACCTACATTGACCCATCATTATCAAAGTCCACAGTATATATATATATATGTGTGTGGATTCACATTTGATGTTGTACATTCTATGCATTTTGAAAAACAGGTAATGACATGCATCCACCAATGTAATATCATACAGGATAGTTTTACTGACCTAAAAATATTCTGTGCTCAGCCTTAGTTATCTATTTCTCCTCCCTCACCCACTAACCCCTGGCAGTCACTAATCTCTTTAACAGTTTCCGTAACTTTGGCTTTTCCAGAATGTCATTTGGCTTCTTTCACTTAGTAATATGCATTTAATTTTCTCCATATCTTTTCATGGCTTTATATAGCTCATTTTTTTAGTACTGAATAATATCCCATTGTCTAAATGTGCTGTTTATTTACCCACTCATCTGCTGAAGAACAGTTTGAATGCTTTCAAGTTTGGGCAATTATGAATACAGCTGCCAAAAACATCTGTGAGCAGGTCATTGTGTGGACATACTTTTTAACTTATGGTATTGGGTAAATACAGAGAAGTCTAATTGCTATACTTATGGTAAGAATGTATTTAGTTTTACACAAAACTCTAAACTGCTCTCCAAAGTAGCTATACATTTTGTATTCCAACTAGCAATGAATGAGAATTCCTGTTGCTCTACATTCTTATCAGCAATGGATATTGCCAATGTTTTGGGTTTTTGCTATTCTAATAAGTGTAATGGTATGTTGTTGTTGTTTTATTGCAGTCCTGTAATGACATATGATGTTGAACATCTTTTTATATGCTTGTCATCTGTATATCTAGTTTGGTATGGTGTCTGTTCAGTTCTTTTGCCCATTACTTAATCAGGTTGTTCATTTACTTACTGTCAGTTTTAAACTTTTTCAAATATTTTGGATAACAGTCATTTATGAGACATGACTTTTACAAATCTTTTCTCCCTGTCTATGGCTTGTCTTCTCATTCTCTTAATATTGCCTTTCAATGAGAAGAAGTTTTTAATTTTAATAAAGTCCAGCTTATCAATTATGTCTTTCATAGATCGTGCTTCTGGTGTTGTGTCTAATTAACTGTCATATTAAAGATCATCTAGGTTTTCTCCCATTTTCTTTTCTAGAAGTTTTATAGTTTTTCATTTTACATTTAGGTTTATAATCTGTTTTGATTTACTTTTAGAAGGATATAAAATCTGTGTCTAGATTCCTTTTCTTTTTTTTTTTTTTGATACATGGACATTTACTTGTTCCAATGCCACCTGTTAAAAAGACTATCTTTGCTCCATTATGTTGCCTTTGCTCCTTTGTCAAAGATCACTTGACTATACTTATATGGGTTTGTTTCTAGGCTCTCTGTTCTGTTCCTTTGATCTATTTTTCTGTTCTTTTGCCAGTCCCACAGTCTTGATTACTGTAGATTTATAGGAAGTCTTGAAGTTATTGTTAGTTCTCCAACTTTGTTCTTCTCTTTCAATATTGAGTCAGTCATTCTGTCTTTTAGAATGACTAAAAGTCAGTCATTCTAAGTCTTTTAGTCTCTTTATAAAACCTTTTAACCAGCTTGTCAATTCATGAACAAACTGTTTAGGCTTCTGACTGGGATTGCATTGAAGCTATAAATCAGGTTGGGAAGAGCTAACATACTGACAACATTGAGTCTTTTTACTCTTGAATATGGAATATCTTTCTACACTTAATTCTTTAATCAGAGTTTTGTAGTTTTTCTCATAGAAATTTTGTACACATTTTGTTAGACTTACACCGATGTATTTCATTTGGGGGTGGTAATGTAAATGGTAATGTGTTTTCACTTTCAAATTCCACTTTTTTATTGTGAGTATAGAAAAAATGATTGACTTTTGTATATTAACCTTATATTCAGCAATCTTACTGTAATAACTTCTTAGTTCCGAGAATTACTTTGTCAATATTTAAATCGTTTTACATGGAAAGTCTGTGGACTGAAAACAAAAGCAGTTATATTTTTTCCTTCTCAATCTGTGTACCTTCTCTGTTTTCTTTTTTTTTAACAGCATTATCTATGACTTTTAGTACAATATTGCAAAGCAATAGTGAGAGGGACTATCCTTTCTTTGTTCCTGATCTTAGCAAAAAATCTTAAAGTTTATCATTATTAAGTACATTGTTAGCTTCAGGTTGTTCATATATATTTGTCAAATTGAAGAAGTTCCACCTGTGCTCCCAGTCTTCTGAGAGTTTTTATCATCAATGGGTGTTATATTTTCCTATACGTTTTTCTTGTATTTATTAATATTATCATGTTATTTTGTATCTTTAGTCTGTTGATATGGTAGATTGCATTAGTTGAATTTTAGTGTTGAAACTGCCTTGCATACCTGGAATAAATCCTAGTTGGTCATGGTTCATTTTTACCTTTTTTGGATTTAATTTGCTTGTATTGTTGAGAACTTTTTGCATTGTATTAATGAAAGAAATTAATCTGTAACTTTTGTTGTAATGTCTTTGGTTGTGGTATTAGGATAATGCTGGCCTCATAGAAGAATTCAAAAGTGTTCTTCCTGCTTCTTCTTTCTGGAATTGATTGTAGGAAACTGATGTAATTTTTCCTTTAAATATTTGGTAGAATTTGCCAGTAACTCATCTGACCCTGGCACTTTGTGTTTTGGAAGATTATTAATTATTGATTCAGTTTCTTTAATAGATATATGCCTGTACAGATGATCTATTTCTTCTTGTCTGAATTTTGGCAGATTATGCCTTTTAAGAATTGGTCTATTTCATCTAGGTTATCAAATCTATGTACAAAGACATGTTCATGACGTTTTTATTATTCACTTTGTATTCATGCAATCTATAGTGATGTTCTTTCTCTCGTTTCTGATATGAATAATTTGTGTCTTTTCACATTTTTCTTAATTAGATCATCTAGGTTTTCTCCTATGTTATTTTCTAAGAGTTTTATAGTTTTGCATTTTATATTTATGCTAAAGGCTTATTTATCTTATTTATCTTTTCTAATAACAACATTTTGGGTTTGATAATTTTCTTTTTGATTTCCTATTTTAAATTTCACTGTGTGCTCTAATTTTTATTATTTTTTTTCTGCTGCATACTTTGGATTTAATTCACTCTTCTTTTTCTAGTTTTCTAAAGTTGGAGATTGTATTATTCATTTTTGATCCTTCCACTTTTCTAGTATATTCATTCAGTCTTATAGATTTCTCTAACAGCTGCTTTCACTGCAGCCCACAAATATTGATAACTGTATTTTCATTTTATTTAGTTTAAAATATTTGGGGAGGATTTCTCAGTTATCTTTCTGTATTGATTTCTAGTTTCTTTCTGTTGATTGACTTCTGGCATAGTTTCAGAGCAGATATTGTATGACTATTCTATTGAACTTGTTAAGGTGTTTTTAAGGAGTGTTAAGGCACAGAGTATGGTCTATCTTGGCCAACTTGAGAGGAATATGTAATCTGTTGGTTGAACTGTGAACTTGAGAAGAGTATGTTATCTTCTGTTAGTTGAAGTGGTCTATACCACTTCAGTTGAAGTTGGTGCTGTTTAGCTAACCTACAGGCATACCTCTAATTTAGTGTGATTTGGTCCCAACCACAACAAAGCAAATATCACAATAAAACAAGTCACACAAATGTTATTGTTTCTCAGTATATATAAAAGTAATGTTTGCATTACACTGTATTTTATTAAGTGTTTAATACCAGATGCTGTCAGGGACGTAGAGAAAAGGGAATTCTCATACACTATTATTGGGAATGTAAATTAGCACAGCACTATGGAAAACAGTATGAAGATTTCTCAAAAAAAAAAAAACCTAAAAAATAGAACTACCATATGATCCAACAATCCCACTATAGGTTATCTATCCAAAGGAAAAGAAATCAGAATATCAATTGCACATTTATCCCAGTTCTATTCACAATAGCAAAGACATGGAGTCAACATAAGTGCCCATCAGTGGATAAATGGATTAAGAAAATGTGGTATATAAACACAATAGAATACTATTTGGTCACAAAAAAAGAATGAAATCAAATCGTGCAGCAACACAGATGGAACTGGAGGTCATTATGTTAAGTGAAATAAGCCAGGCACAGAAAGACAGATACCACATGTTCTCACTCATGTGGGAGCTAAAAATTTAAACTCATGGACATACAAAATAGAACAACAGATACTAGAGACTGGGAAGGGTCAGGGATTGGGAAGTAAAGAGAGGTTGGCTATGGGTACAAACATACAATTAGATAGAAGAAATAAGTTCTAATATTTGATAGCAGACTAGGATGACTATACTTAGCAACAATAGGATATATATTTCAAAGTAACTAGATGAACTTGACATGATACCAACACATACAAATGGTCAAGGTGATGAATATCCCAAACACCCTGAGATGCTCATTTGACATTCTATGCATGTAACCAACACACACATGTACTCCATAAATATATAAAATATTTTATGTCAATAACAAAGGCATATATCTAAATTTAAAAAGATTCTATGGATAAAAAATGCTAAAGATCATTTGAGCCTTCAGAGAGTCATAATCTTCTTGCTGATGGAAGGTCTTGCCTTGATGCCAATGGCTGCTTACTGGTTGGAGTGGTGCTTCCTAAAGGCTTGCATGACTGTGACAATTAATTTCTTAAAATAACTTAAACAATGAAGTTTGCTGCATCTGTTGACTCTTCCTTTCATGAAAGATCTCTCTGGAGCATGCAATGTTTCACAGTATTTTACCTACAATAGAATTTCTTTCCAACTATAAGTCAATATATTTTTTTTTGAGACATAGTCTCACTCTGTCACCCAGACTGGAGTGCAGTGGTGCAATCTCGGTTCACTGCAACCTCTGCCTAGGGTGTTCAAGCGATTCTACAGCCTCAGCCTCCTCAGTAGCTGGGACTACAGGTGTGTGCCACCACACCTGGGTAATTTTTTGTATTTTTAGTGGAGACAGGGTTTCAGTGCATTAGCCAGGATGGTCTCGAACTCCTGACCTCATGATCCACCCGCCTCAGCCTCCCAGCATGCTGGGATTACAGCTGTGAGCCACCACACCAGGCCAAGTCAATATTTTCAAACTCTGCTTTTGCTCTATGAACTAAGTGTATGTAATATCCTAAATTTTCTTTTCTTTTTTTATTATTTTAGATTCATGGGGTAGATGAACAGTTTGTTATGTGGATATTTTATGTAATGTTGAGATTTGGGCTTTTTATTAACCTATCACCCAAATAGTGAACACAGTATCTAATAGGTAGTTTTCAATCCTTGCCCTCCCTTTGGGGTCCCAGTGTCTATTGTTTCCATAGGTATGATTCTGTGTACCCATTGTTAACTGCCTACTTATAAATAAGAACATGTAGTAATTGGTTTTCTCTTCCTGCATTTATTCACTTGGATAATGGCCTCCAGGTATATGCATGTTCCTGCAAATAACATGATTTCACTCTTTTTTGTGGCTATGTAGTATTCCATGATCAGTACGTACCACATTTTCTTTATCCATTCTGTTGATGACTACTTAGGTTGATTCCATCACTTTGCTATTGTGACCAGTGCTGCAATAAAATACGATGCTAGTGTGTTTTTGACAGAATGGTTTCATTTTCTCTGGATAGATATACAGGAGTCAGATTGCTGGGCTGAATGGAAGTTCTATTTTCTAAATTCTTTGTTGTCATTTCAATGATGTTCATGGTGTCTTCACCAGGAGTAGATCCCATCTCAAGAAATCATCTTCTTTGCTTTTCCATAAAACACAACTTCTCATTTATTCAGGTTTAATCATAAGGTTGCAGTAATTCTGTCAGATCTATGGCCTCCACTTCTAATTCTAGTTATCTTGCTATCTCTACCACTTCTGCAGTTACTTCTACTGAAGTCTTGAATCCCTTAAAGTCATCCATAAGGTTTTGCATCCACATTCTTCAAACTTCAAACTTAGTGTTGATATTTTGACCTCCTCTCATGAATCAAAATGTTCCTAGTGACATCTAGAATGGTGAATGTTTTCCAGAAGGTTTCGATGTACGTCAGCCGGATCCATCAGAGGAATCACTATCTATGGCAGCGATAGCCTTAGGAAATACATTTCTGAAATAATAAGACTTGAAAGTTTAAATGACTCTTGGATTCATGTGCTGAAGAATGGGTATTGTGTTAGCAGATATGAAAACAACACAAATCTTCTTGTATATCTCTATCAGAACTCTTGGGTGACCAGCTGTACTGACAGTGAGCAGCACTATTTTGAAAGCAATCTTTCAAGGCAATATATCTCCACAGTGGGCTTAAAATATTCAGTAATTCAGGCTGATTGCTCCATTTATAGACTATAGGCAGAGATTTAGCAAAGTTATCAAAGATTTTTGGAATGGTAAATAAGCATTGGTTTTAACTTAGTCATCACCTGCCTTAGCCCCTAACAAGAGAGTCAGCCTGTCTTTGATGCATTGAAGCCAGGCACTGCCTTCTTCTCCTTAGCCATGCAAGTGCTACGTGGCGTCTTCTCCCAGTGAAACGCTGTCTTTCCTACACTGAAAACTCTGTTGTTTAGCGTAGCCGCATTCATCCCTTTCCTTAGCTTGGTGGAAGCTTGCTGCAGCTCGTACATCAGCACGTGCTGCCCTACCTTGCATTTTGTTATGAAGATGGCTTCTTTCTTAAACCTCGTGCACTAATTTCTGCTGGCTGAAAATGTTTCTTCAGCAGCTTTCTCACTGCTCTTACTCTTCATAGAACTGAAACTCTTGAATTTGGCTTTGGCTTAAGGGAATGGTGTGGCAACTCTGATCTAACCAGACCACTAAGATTTTCTCCATATCAGTAATAAGGCTGTTTTGCCTTCTTATCATTCATGTGTCCACTGAGTAACACTTTTAATTCCCTTCAATAACTTCTTCTTTGCATGCACAACTTGGCTGTTTGGTGCAAGAGGGCTACTTTTGCCCCATCTCAGCTTTAGACAGACCATCCTCGCTAAGCTTAATCATTTCTAAGCTTTTGATTTTAAGTGAAAGACGTACAGCTCTTCCTTTCACTTGAACATTTACAGACCATTGAAAAGTTATAGACTGGCCTATTTCCACATTTTTGTGCTTCAGGAAATTGGGAAGCCTGAGGAGAGGGAGTGAGTGAGAATTCTAGAGAACCCTGACTAATATAGATCTATCATCAGAAACAACAGATTGATTCTAGTGACCCCCATCCACACCAGTTCAACCTGTAACAGATTTTACTAACATCCCAGGTTCAACCACCTTACAAATTGTCCCATTCAGCTTCTCCATTTACCTTAACCCGTTTCCCACCTCACCTTCTTAAACTGAAGGCCTCCCAATCATTATTTCTAAACCACTCATTAGAACTCCCTCACATATGTAAAAACAATTATTGGGAACAGCTTAAGGAGGAGGTGCTATTAACAGCTTGTAGTGACATAACTGACCCCTTACTTACTTCTGTGTTTTCTAAAAAAACTGTGCTCCTATTGGGCATATTTACTTTAGTCAGTGGGGGAACTCAGCAAGAGCCTCCAAATATTCAGACAGTTGGATAACAGAGGGCCAAAATGGGTTGGGGTGTTTCACTGCTCTATTGTCAATAGATCTGAAAGTTATCACTGGAAATATCACGGGACTAGCCCCCTCTCGCTATATCAAGAAGTCAAATGTGAGTTACCCGACGGGTTCAGGTACTCTAGATTTGAATCCTTTGGCAGAACTTTTGTACCAAGGTGAGGTGTTGCCACTAACGAAGAAATGATTTTTTAAAATGTGTCTCTACGCTAGGCATTCTTACAGGATTGACAGCAAAAGCTATCACTGCACAACAGCATTTGGTGGCTTCTCTTGCCAGGGTAGTCTTAGATAACAGAATTGTTCTTGATGATCTGTTAACTGAGCAAGGTGATGTCTCTGTTCTTGCTAATGGTAGTACTATATGCTTTACCTAGATAAGTTCATTGGGGGAAGGTGATAAAATAAGAGAGCAGATAAAGATAAAATAAAACAAGAGAATGGCAACCTGGCTACAAGTCTCATGCAGTTCTCCATGGTCATTTGATACTTTCAGCTGGTTGCCTTTAAGTCTAAGTTCATGACTTAGAACTATTATGTAGACTGTAATTGTCATATAGCTGTTATTTTTGCTTTATATTTTTCTTTTTAAACTTTATGCCTGTTATCTGACATATCACTGCAAAAATACAATTCCTGACAAAAGGAAAAGTTGGCCCAGCACTTTGAGATGACAGCCAACACCTATGGAACAGAAAAATCCAATTTAACAATAACGTCTACATAAATTACGCTTGAGAGCTTTTCCTTCTGGCCTTCTGATTGCTCAAATGTGGCTAAAAGTGTCTTAACACTAACTTCCCGCCATTCATCATCTCCCTACAAAGCAGAGCCATATCAACTAACCAGGACATGTTCATCAGAGACCCAGGAGACAATTAAAACCTGATTACAGGTTAATTGATCAGTAATGCTTTCAGAAAAAAGATCATGGTCTAAAGGAGGAAACGTAAAGGTTGCAGATACCAATATGAAGTCACTCTCATCAGACACAGACAAAATAGGGCCAGAGAGACACAAAGCATTGGGGCCCATGCTTGCATGTCTGAGATAAGAACTCTTTCCAAGAATGTTTCTAATACCTCAAGAGAAATTTCTTCACATCTTTCACACATCGCCTGCTTTGCAGAGCTTATACATTCTGTACATGTGCCCATAGTTCTATGACAAGGTTGATTACTAGATATTAGGTGAGACTGCAATATTCAGATAAGATGCTCTAGAATGATCTCTTGTCCCACAATGGCACCTCCACCCATGAACTGGTGCCAATTCTGGCTTTGAGGCTTCAGGATCCATGATCTCTATTTGTAAGCAGCTTCAGTGAACTCCTTTTTTCCAGTAAAAGCTTCCCTTTACATTTCCCTCACCAGAGGTACATGTGGCTTGCAATGGCCATGCATCCTGGATTACAATCCCCTTTTCTAATTCTCGAACAAATTCAACATATTAAGAGATCTTTTTCTCTGATGTCTTTGTTTTAGGCCGACAGCTTTATAATTTTTTGTTGAAAGGTGGACATGATATACTGAGTAAGAGGAGCTTTAGTAAACAGGCCCTTAGAAATGCAGTGATAAGGTGTGGGGGATGGGAAACATTCTACCATTTTACGATTAGGTCTCCGTCTTTTGGGGAGCCTGTGCGTCTGGACTTTGAACTTCAGTGCTTTTCCATGTACCACCCTTGGAGGTGGTTCAGGATGTCCTGAGGAAGCTAGAGTTGTGAGTTTTCATTTCCTCACAAGGAAAGCTAGGGGGAACTAGGATTAGGTATTTCCCTTTCACCAGGTTGAATAGGCTCTACTAAAACCCAGCAGGATAGGTTCTGATAAAATAGTTTCTCCAGGAGGCAGACCTTGTTAAGAACATACAGCTCTGTCATTTCACGAAGTGGTTTCCTTTTACCTCCCTCTGTAGACGCTCAAGGGAATTTTTCTCTAGTATTCACTATGAGGACCTGGCAGAAGTCCAGGAGGTAAAACTCACAAAGGTGTGCAGAGCCCTGATGATTGGGTCCTCTTTCAGACTTGCCTACACTAAGTCCCCAGCAGTTGGTCATTCAACCTTCAGGTTTCCCTACCCTGGCAGTGGTTCCACAGAGTTCTGCTCGTGGGTTCCTGCTCTGAGCAGTAGTTCTTTGCATCCACCTGTGTATCTCCCCAATTTTATGGGTAGCCGTGTTCCTGATTCCTCAGCTTTTTACTTGCTTTAAAATAATGTGATGATCTCTCAGCTCCTTGCATGCAGGACCAGAAATTAGAAGTCACCATTTCCATTCTAAAATGAGATAACTAAGAATCACAGGAAGTACAGCATGACTTCTCAAAAGCCATACATGTGTTGAAGATAGAATTAAGACCTGAGCCTAGTGACACTAAGTCTGAATTAACTTCTTGTGAAATTGCATACAAGACTTGGATTTTACTTATCCATTTCAGAAAGTGACTAGATTGAGTTACTGTCAACTTCTTACATTCAGGAAAGAAGGTCATTAAAATAGCATTCTATTCCTAAAAGTTTATCTTACTCAAATTAGGAAAACTTATCTGCAGTTTATTATAGTATAATTCATAACAAAAAATGTAAATAGCCTTAATGGCTTTGAAAATTATATACACATACATATATATATATATATATATATATATATATACGTAGACACACACACATGCTTATATATATTACAGGTTATCATAACCTTATTAATATAACCCATTAATGACCTTATAATAACCCATTAATAACCTTACTAATGGGTATCATGGGAGTGTAACTGGTGGCTTTATAAAATTATATATATATATATATATATATATATATATATGCTTGCAATAGGATATTAAGAATAGAATGTAAAATCAGAGTTAAATATATATGATATCATATCAAGTGAAAAAAGCTGATATCAAAACATTTTTACTTAAAATAACAATGACAGTAAATGGCAAAAAATGCTAGCTGTCAAGGTTGAGCTTTTTAAAAAAAGTATGTTTTTTTGATAAATGTGTACTGTATGGTTTGAGTGTTCCTCCCAAAACTCATGTTGCATCTTAAACCCTCAATGTGGGAGTATTGAGAACCAGGGCCTTTAAGAGGTAGTTGGATCATGAGGGCTCTGCCTTATGAATAGATTAATCCATTTGTGGATTAATGGGTTATCATGGGAGTGGAACTGCTGCCTTTATAAAAAGAGAAAGAGAGACTTGAGTTAGCACATTAGCATCTGTAGTCACCTGTCCACATGATACCCCCTGGCCTCTTCAGAGAGTCCCCACCAGCAAAGGATCTCAACCAGTGGGACCCCTTGACCTTGGAATTCTCAGCCTCCATAACTGTAAGAAATAAATTCCTGTTCTTTATAAATTACCCAGTTTCAGTTATTCTGTTATAAGCAACAGAAAATGAACTAATACCATGTACCATAAGTAACTAAAAGAAACGCATTCATGATACTTTACAGGTTGGAGACACTGGAATAGACTTTGTAAAATAGGAAAGCTTCTTTCTTACAAATTTAGTTTAAAATTTAGAATTATAAATGTTAGTATTTAGAGGAATATAAATGTCATTGTTTACATGGAGGAGTATGCTGGCATAATGGGTGCCAGGTTGTTCTTCTTGCTATGACACGTACTTAAATAAATCACTCCTCTTATAAAATGGCATTGCATGTTCATTTAAACTAGGTGTTTATGGTACAACAATGTAAAGAATAAAAGGAATGGAACACTGGGCAATTTCTTATAAAAAAAAAAAAGAAGGATTTTTGTAATGTGGTTGGGGGTGTAAGGCATCATCAATACAGGCTTTTGTTCAACCTCGTTCATTCAGCACACAGTTAAAGTTGCATGTGCCTAAATCCTAGGGAGTAGATAAACGTGACTTAAAATGTGTTTCTCTCTTTAGTATAATGCTTTTTTTCAGGTCTTTTTCAGTGATTCTTTGCAGCTTCAGCTCATACACAATAATTCATTGGCTTCTTTACTGAAGGGGAAGGAAAGGGGGAGAAAACACCACTTTTTCAAGCCAATACCAAAGAAAATAATTCCTCTTGTGTAAAGGATCAATAATGGTCTCTGTGTTCATTCAATTTCTTGTTTGTATTTTCTATTGATGTGTACCAAATCTAGACATTTGGTTTTAAGTGTTGTTTTAAAAAAAATTACAGGAAAAAACAGAGAAGAAAATAGAGTAATTTTAACCATCCTTGACCTACTTTTTAAAAATTCTATTCTTAACACACATACACAAACAAAAGGAAAATCTATTGATGTATGTCTGCATGCCAAAGTACATGCTTAATTATTTTCTCTAGGGTAGCAAATGCAATCATAAAAATGATCTAATTGGAATTAAGATCAGAAACTATAATAATTATTAATCTGTAGCCATGTCTGCTTTTAATTATTATGGGAAGATGATCATCTCACTTTGAACAAGTGGCTGAGTATAATGAAAGAAGGAGCATAGTACCTCCATGCTGACTTTTTTTTTCTCTCCCACACTTGATCCCTAATTGCTTTTGTACCAAACTGAGAATAGAGATCCCCAAGTCCATCAGAGTGTTAGTTTCATCATGAGAAGTATGTATCAAAAAGCCATTTTCCTGAAAAGACTTATAAAAGAGCCAATGGTGTAGTTTCATTTCAAGTCCAAAAGTCAGAGAAACAAGAGAGCCGATGGGCAGAAGTTCCACTTGGAGCGTGAGGGAAAACTAGTTTTCCAGCTCCAATAGTGAAGCTAAAGAAGTTTCCTCCTAATCAAAATTTATGTTCTACTCGGGTCTTCAATTGATTGGATGAGACCCATACACATTTGAGAGGGCAATCTCCTTTACTCAGTTTATGATTCAAATGGCAATCCCATTAAGAAAGACTTTTACAGACACAAAAATAATGATTGATGAAATGTCTAAATGCTTCATAGCCCAGTTATGTTGACACAGAAAATTAACTATCACAATCAGTTAGGTTATGAAGGATTACTGGAAGAGGAGACACCTACACCGAACACTGAAGGACAATTTCTCATAAACAAAATATTAATTTACTTCCTCATAAGTAAATTTTATCACTGGGATGTATGATAATTATATGTCTTCAGAAATGTATTTTTTTCTTCCATTTTAACACAAATGATTGGGATTTTCACTATATGTATTGGTCCATTTTCATACTCCTATAAAGATATACCCAAGACTGAGTAATTTGCAAAAGAAAGAGGCTTAATTAACTCACAGTTCTGTATGGCTGAGGAGGCCTCAGGAAACTTACAATTATGGTCAGAGGGGAAGAGGCATGTCTTACATGATGGCAGGCAAGAGAGAGCATGTGTGAGTGCAGGAAAAAACTGCCATGTATAAAACCATCAGATCTTGTGAAAATTCACGTGCTATCACAGGAACAGCAAAGCAGGGGAGGGGGTGAACAGCCCCCATAATCCAATCATGTCTCTCCCTCAACACATGGAGATTAAAATTCAACATAAGATTTGTGTGGGGACATATAGCAAAACCATATCACTATATTAGGTTACATCCTAGAGAATTTATTATTATAACTGATCTTAGAAAATAAAGGTCTCACATGGCATATTGATACTATGTCAATAAAATATACAATGATTATAGTTCCACAGGACTACACAGCTTATAAAATATTTTCATTCACATTACCTTAAGTTGCAGGTTTTCAGTGAGGTATTTTATTATTGGGAAACCTTTACATTAAAAAATCATTTGTTAGAAATAAATGTTTCAACTGGTCTCAGAACTAATGGGAATACAAAACTCTTGATGTCTTTGTATTTGTGGATAGTATTTGGATGTTCTTTCTAATAGTTTAGAGATAGAGAAATTGTAATTGAGATACTCCTTAGGAAGTCTGTTTTATTTGAGTGACTATAGCTAAAAAGAGAAAAACTCAGGCATTTTTCTTTAGAAAGTTGTCTAGAAATCATTAAAGTGTTTATTGATTGCAATATTTAATACAGAGAAGTAAATCCATATGTTCAAAATTCTCCAGTTGCTGTAAAATACAACATTGCATTTTCTTTCTTCTTTTTTATTTCTTTACTGCAAATCTCTTGGTGCTAAAAAGTGCACTGCTTCTTGTGGAAACACAATAAATTCTACTGTAATTGAAAAAAAGACAGGGTAGCTATTCTCTTTGCTGACCTATGTGCCATTGCTTTCCTCATTTTTCCCTTTATTACCTTTTGTTAGAAGTAATCTGTGCAGATGTTTTAAATATTTATTGAGACTGTTTTTTAACCTAGAACATGGTATATTCTGCTAAAGTTACCACAGTATTTGGAAAGAGTATGTATTCTACAGTTGTTTGGTATAGTAATCTATTAAATGTTAATTAAATTATGGTGGTTGATAATGTTTAAATCATATATGTATTTATAAATGGCTTGTATAGATGTATCAATTGCTGTGAGAGAGGTTTTAAACAGGTGACTGTGCAACTGTGTATTCTTCCTTTTAATTATGTAAACTTTTGCTTTGTATAATCTGAAGCTGTTTATCATTGTATATCTTCTTGATGAATTAACCATAAAATTATCTTTATGAAGTATTTCTTTTTACACCTGATATTTTTTGTTTTGAAATCTATTTTATCTGACATTAATATAGCTACTACAGCCTTCTCAATCTCGAGGCTTTCATCGTATATATTTCCCAACCATTTACCTTCAAATTAACTGCCTTTTCATAGTTAAGTTTGTCTCTTAGAGGCAGAGTATTGTTGAGTCTTGTTTTGTATTTATTCAGAAATCTTTGCCATTTAATTGGAATGTTTGGGTCATTCATAATTAATGTAATTATTGAAATAGTGTGGTAGGCAGAAACAGGGTCCCAAAGATGTCCACTTCCCTAATCCTCAGAACCTGTGAATCTGTCACTTTACATGGTAAAAGAGATTTTGAAGGGGTTATTATGATTAAGGACCTTGAAATTAAAAGATCATTCTGGATTATCTGAGTCAGTCCATTCTAATTTTATAAATCCTTTAAAGCAGAGAACTTTTCTTAGCTATAGTCAGAAAGAGCTATAACCACTAAATGGAAGACGTTTCAAGAAGATGAGGGATAAGAAAAGTTAACTGGCCACTGCTGGCTTTGAAGGAGGAGGAAGGCAGCCAACAACTGGTGACATCTGGAATCTGGGACTCATTCTCAGTTTAAGACCAGCAAGAAAACAAGGATTTCAATCTTACAACCTGAAGGAACTGATTTCTACCACCAACCTAAATAAATGGGAAAGAGATTCTTTCCCGAATCCTTCAAAAAGCAATGAGGACTGTTGGCACCTTGATTTTGGTTTATTGAAATCCATACCACACTTCTGACCTACAGAAATATAATAATTTGTGATGCTTAAGCCACAAAGTTTACAGTTGTTTGCTAGGCCTGCAATAAAAAATCAATATAGATTTTGGTACCTGAAAGTACACTGTTGTTGTAATGAATAGAAAAATGTGAAAGTAGAATTGACTTTTGAACGGGGCACTCAGTGGAAACTGGAAGACTTTTGAGAAGGCAGAGAGAAAAAACCTAGATTGTCTTGAAAAGACTGTAACTAGAAATACAAATGTGAAAGGTGCTGCCAGTGAAGACTTAGAAGAAAGTGAGCAAAAAGGTATTTGAAACTGGGGGAAAGGGGATTTTTATCGCAACAGAAAACTTAGCATAATTATGTTATACAGTTATGTGGAAAACAGAATTCGTAAAAAAAAAAAAAAAAAAAAAAAAGTGAAACAAATTTCGTTGAAGAGATTTTTGAGTGAAATACTGAACGTATGGTCTGGTTGCTACTTGCTGCTTAAAGTATGAAAATAGACAGAAATTGAGGGAAAAGCTGTTAAACAAAATGAGACTATGACTTGAAAACTTTGAAAGTTCTCAGTTACTTACTTTGTAAAGAACACCACCACCACCAAAATTAAGAGATTCATTGATTGTTAGGAAAGAATGCTCTAGTGAATAAGCAGAGATATGGCTGTAAAGTCTTGTGCTAATTTTTCAGAAAAATTAAAAGTATTCAGTCATACAAAAGTTTCTTTAAAGAGATTAAAAGTGTTGCTCACAAATTTTCTTAAACAAGAGAACATTTTAGAAATTAAAGGGTTTTGCCTCTTCCCCCATCCTCTCAGCAAAAGTCAAACATACAGATGAGATTATGCAGGAAAATCGGTAGGCAAGCCTTTCTTTTCTAGTGAGTTGAATCCTTGTGACATACACAGGAGATCTATAAAATTTCTTGAAAATTTTATAACATCAGAAACAATGCCAGATTGAACTGAAAGAGAGAGAGAAAGGGCAAAATGAAAGAAGATTGCCTGGCCTTCTTTCTATAATCATGAAACAGACTGATAATACTATGCAGCTACAAACATGTTCTACTTTTTGCGAAAAGGAAGAATGACTCTGAGGACACAGCCTCAAATCCAGAGGGCGAAGCCTAGTGCCCCAGAGGTTATTCCTAGACATTGAAACCCAATGGAATGTGCCCAGCTGGATTTCTAAGTCTCTTGAAACCTGCGAATTCTGATTTTAGTTTTTATTGTCCTGATAATTAATGAAGTTGGGCATATTTTTATAGATATATTTGAGACTTTTGGAAAGGGCCTACTTACAAGACATAATTTTATTGAGTTTTCTGCCTTTTTATTATTTGTAAAAGTTATTTATATATTTTGCCTATGAGTCCATTGTGAACTACATGTATTTTATATTGCTAAAAGCTTTTCCCACTCTGCCTTTTATTTTTTGATAAATATAAGTTATTATTGTAACCTAATTTATCAGTCTTTATCTTTATAGTTAATGCTTTTGTGCTCTTTTAAAGAAACCTTTTACTACTCCAAGTTAATGAAGGTATTTCTCTATATTACCTTGTATAAACTGTTTTTATTTTGCCTTTCATACTTAATCTTTTTATATAGCGAAAGAGTCAGAATCAAGATTTATTTTTATATAGCTATCTATTTGACTTAACACCACTTTTTGAAAAGATCATATTTTCCCCCACTATCATTCTGTGATAATTATGTAGCAACCCATATAAGCTTCTTTTTACCATCTCTGATCTCTTTGATCTCTATTCTGGTTTGTCTCATCTTATGCCAATAACATAATGTTTTAATTATGGTTGCTTTATAATAAATCCTGATATTCAAGTTTTTATTCCAAATTGTAATTGATAATTTTGGAATCGACTTAATGATTGCTAAAAATTGTCAGGATTTTTATGGTGATTGTACTGAATCCATAAATCAACCTGGAGAAAAGTGACATCTTTCCAATAGCTTCTTCAGACTGTAAACAAATCATATCCCTTCACTTCTTTCTTTCTTTAATTTCTGTCAATAGTTTAATTATTTTCAGTTTAAGAGTCCTATAAATCTCTTACTATATTTTTCTCTGGGATTTTATGCTATTTTACACTATTATAAATAGTATCATAGTCCGGGAGCGGTGGCTCATGCCTGTAATCCCAGCACTTTGGGAGGCTGAGGTGGGCAGATCACTTGAAATCAGGAGTTTGGCACCAGCTTGATCAACATGTTGAAACCCCGTCTCTACTAAAAATACAAAAAGTAGCCGGGCATGGTGGTGCACATCTGATTCAGGAGAATTGCTTGAACCTGGAAGGTGGGGGTTGCAGTGAGCTGAGATTGCACCTCTTCACTCCCTCCTGGGTGACAGAGTGAGACTTTGTCTCAAAAAAAGTAAATGAATAAATAAATAGTATCATTTTAAAATTTTGTTTTCTAATTGCTTATTGAGAGTATAGAGAAATAAAATGGCTCCATACTGAAACCCGTTTCTCCACCTCTTTCACCAACAAACTCTAACGTCGCTGATTTATTGATTTACATGCTCATTTTAAAGCCTTTCCCCATCTTTATGGATAATACGTTAATTCACATGTCATAATCTCTCCTAAAATATTGCCCTAGTATTTTACCCTAACTAGCCTTCTAACTATTATCTTAGCTTTTGGCTTAATATACCTCTAATCCATCTTTGTAAAAGCCCAAACTCATCATGTTACTCTCCTGATTTAGAAACTTACATAATCTACAGATAACTCTTTAATGTGCAAGGTCATTGTTGATTTGACTTCCTAACCTATCTTTGACTTATCTATGTAAATCTGTCATTAGCCAACCATTAGTAAACTACTTCCAGTTATTAAAATGAACAATACTTTTTATATCTATGTGCTTTATCATATGCTCTTTCCTCTATTGCAATGTCCTTTTTTCTGTCTTTTGTCTGATTGTTTTCTATTTATCCCTTTATCCTTCATGTTTGGCATAGTAGGCATTCATTGATAGCTTGTTGAAAAATGCATTGGAGATAGTTAAGAGGTATGTAGATAAAGGTTGCAGTAATACCTATTTCAAGGAACAAATAGCACTCAGCCTTTAAGACGTAATTCATATGGCTGTGCTTCTGAATAGCCACCCCAACCCCAAACAGATGTAGTCACTGTCTCCCCAACATGTCCTTTGTATAGCTAGAACAGAGTATATACCTATTTGTTAACATGTGTCAGCTAATATTACCTTGATTTACGTATATAGGACATCTTAAAAATCATGGGATTGAATTTTAAAAATCCTCTGATTAAAAGCTTATGTTGTAGCTTCAAATGCCTGCAATAAATTCACAAGGCTTCTTTTCTTTTTCCATTGTGATTTCCTCCATGTGGCTTCTATCCTCAAGGCCACCTGTTGGCTGAAGAAGACAGCTGGAGCTCCAGTTGTTCAGTCTGTTTTCCAGGTTGCAGGAAGAGAGATGGTAAGTATAGTAAATGGACATATCTCCCAGCTTTCTTTATGAAGTATTCCAGATAGTCCTATAATATATTTTTGCATGTGTATCATCGACCAAAAAAATAATTACATGACCATGCTTAGCTACAAGTAAGAATGAAGAATACAGTCTTTTGTTTAGGTAATATATTGGTCAAACAATTGTTCACTTGGTGTTGAATAAACCCAAGATGAGCATTGGGTTGGCACTTAGCAGTTTATGCTATATCCCTTACTGTTACAAGCATACAAGGGATGGTTTTCTATTTAACCCTTTATCCCTCATGAACAACAGTGTCTGGCATAGTGGGCATTCAGTAATAGTTTATTGAAGGATACATTTGAGACAGCTAATTGATATGTAGATATAGGGTGCAGTAATGCATATTTCAAGGAACTAACCACACATCATATTTGAAAAGAAATATTTTAAGTTTGCTAAAGACTGAATGCTTGTGTCCCACCCACCACCCCACCATTCATATGTTCAAACCTACTTCCTAATATAATAGTATTTAGAGGTATTTAGAGAGGCGATTAGGTCATGAGTACTCTACCCTCATGAAAGGGATGAGTACCCTTATGAAAGATACCCAGAAAACATGATTACCCCTTCTACCACGTGAGGACAGTGTGAAGGAGCTGTTCCTGATCCAAGAAATGATTCCTTCCTCACCAGACACCAAATCTGCCAGCACCTTCATCTCCAGCACTTTAGTCCTAGAGGCTGAGCACTCACTTCTCAGCCTCCACAACTGTAAGTTTCTATTGTTTCTTAGCCACCAGTCTATGGTAGTTTTTTATAGCAGTCCAAATGGACTAAGTCAAGATCTTAACCTAAGTAGTCCAGTTTTGCTTTATTTTTGAAGATTTGTAAAATCATAGCCCTGAAATGGTATGTACTCTTTGCAAATATTAATTTTGTTGATTTACAGTATTTTTAGGCACACTCATTCCCTGGAAGGATTAGGGAAAAAATGGCAAGAAATAAAAAAAATGAGGTACTTAGGCTATGAAAGTATATATAGACAGTAACTCACTTTAACAGAATTTAGAAACTTGCTCATTTGGAAAGAACATGTAATCACAATTTAAAATATTTCAGTGATAAAATACTAAGTAATGTGATAAAGTAATAAGATATAAATGGAGAAAGGGATAGTTCACAAAACAATTATTCTTGTCTGCAGTTTCTTTCTGGCATGAGGGTGACAGGGAGGGTATTAAGATCACAAGAATTACAGTAGTCTCCTCTTAACCACATGGGACATGTTTCAAGACCCCCCTGGATCTCTGAAATCATAGATAGTACTGATTCCTCTGTATTCTGTGTTTTTTCATATATATATATATATATATATATATGTGTGTGTGTGTGTGTATATATATATGTATATATATATACTGATTGTGAGACAATTTATAAATTATAAATTAATCTCTATTTTATTCATTTAATTTATAATTTATGAATTAGGCATGGAAAGAAATTAACATCATTAACTAATAATAAAATGGAACAATTATAATAATATTCTCTGGTGTTATGAGAATGTGGTCTCTGTCTCTTAATATATCTTATTGTACCATACCCATCGATTTTTAGACTACAGTTTACTGAATCCACTGCAGGTAACTAAATGGATAAAAGGGGACTATTGTGTAACACCAAGAAACTATTACTAAACTTCAGAGTTCTGAAGCTAATTATGTGGCTGATTTTTATATAACTAATGCTTGATAGTTATTCAGTTTTACAAAGGCAATTATTCATTTTGAAACCTTTCAATTAAGCTAGATTATGTTTTCTAAGTTTTCCATTAATTATCAATGGATTGCAAAGAGTTGGTTTACCCTTTCGGATAAAAAGAAAAGGGGACATAAAGAAATATAGCTAATTGGCAGTGCATATTATTTGAATTAACCATTGGGAAACATTCAGACAATTTTACATACAGGAAAACAAATTAAATTGAATTTTTTCTGCAAACAGGAAAACACTTTTCTTGTACATTCAGCACTTACTAATCAACTATTAGATGTCAGACCCTGTGCCAGGTGAATGAGTCATCCTCTTGCTTATAAAGATCTAAGAGTCTAATAAAAGAGATAGATTTTAATCAAATAATCATGGTAGCGAACGTATAATTATGAACAGAAAGTTGAATTGAATGAAATGAACATGATGCTGTGACAGCATGTAAATAGGATCCTGGCTGAAAAGGAAGACGGGGGAGATCCAAATAAGACTTTCCTAAGGACATGATTGTAACGCTACTGTTGAGAAGTACAAAGAATTAACTATCGCTTGGAGGCTTTGATTAGTCAGCGGTATCTTTTTAAATTTATAGAGTAGAAAGTTTAATAAGCAGGATGCCTTTAAAATGATTATCAAATCACGTAAATCATTGCAGATACATTAATTTTTCAGCAATATTTGCTATAGAAACATCTACAAAGTGGCTTTATTTTATTCTGACGATTAATATAATAAAGCTTTGTTACAATCACTTTTTCCACCTATATTACGGTTTTTTCTCATCATTAAGTGTAGTTTAGTTCTTTTTGTGTGCTAGAAATAGCAGAACAGCTATCTTCGGAGCTGGTTTTGGAACAATTGACTGATTTTAGGCTGTGTTTCTTAGGTTACAAAAAGCATCACTACTGTGGCTTAGAACAATGCTGCTCAATATGTTAGCCACTAATTACATGTAGCTATTTACATTTGAATTACACTTTTTTAAAAAGTTAATAATTGTATTCCTTAGTTTCACTAACCACATTTTAACTGCTCAATAGCCACACTTGGCCTGTGGCTTCTATGTTGAATGACACAGGAGAAATCTATCACTAACAAGATTTCTATTAGACAGCACTGGTCTAGAGTTCATAAAGTGCAGTAGGATGTACGATTCACAAGAAAATGAAATTTTCAATCATGAAACGGCTATATCAAAATCTGTGCTGGTTTGACAGCTGGGAGCAGAGGAATGCCGGTGACCAGCCTTACATTGATCCATTTCATGTGAGACTCTTACTCCATTTTTATTAAGAAAAACAACAAACAATAAAATGTAATCCCTGGTGAAAAATTCCAGATCATCTGCTAGTAAAGGAAGCAGAAAAAAGATATTGTCTTGTGGCTCATTACACATTGATTATCATTTTTCTCAAACACATGATTAAGAAAGAAGAATCCACTGGGACAAAATATGATATCTTATTTATTTTACCTTGGAAGCTTATTGATTTCCCTCTGGTCTCCACAGAAGATATTCACAGGGACTAACGATTTGTCTTTGCCTCCAGCTTCCAGAAAATAGAGCTCAAGGCAGGGATTAAAGTACTTACACCTTATTTAGTACGTGAAAGTCCAGGGCAGTGAAGATGAAAAGAGACAAGATAAAACAAGATGCAAAGTAATACAAAAGCAGTAGTAAGAAGTGTGCTTTAGAGAGAGGTAAGGTAGAACATTCAGCAAGTGTTTTCACTTAAAACGTGAGGTTTCTCTGCAAAGTTTGCAAAGAGAAAACATACATTGGAGCAGCCCATGTAAGGGAGAAATAGAGAGACATTTACCTCCCTTGTTCTCTTCCATCTATCTCCCTCTTCCCCCTGGTCAAGGTTCACATCCTGGGGAGCTGACGCCTCACTTTCAAGTGTTATGCAGCAGTGTAGCAATCCATCTAAGTCTGCAAGTGAAGGCAGTAGGATATAGACAATGTAAGGAATCTATAGAACACACACACCTCAAGATTCACCTGGGACTCCAGTCAGAATTAGGGGCTTGGCAAGGGCACTAGCAAAGCTGCAGGAGTGTAATCCAGGATTAATGCTGAAATGAGAACGTTTAAGACGGGGCTTTGGCTGGTTATGTCTTCAAGGATTGAGCATAACAACAATAAACAGGAATGATTTTTTTGATGACATAATCTTCAAAAGAGCTGGGAATTTTTAGGAAGAATAGAGGGAGAATGTTCTGGAAATGTCTTGATGAAGAAAAAATTTAAGATGGAGAGAAAACAACTGCCACTTGAAGGAATCACAGAGGAAGCAGCGTCCTCAGGGAGGAGTCATTTTTGTGTTAAGATGATCAGGGGAATGAAAACTTAGCAAGAGGTTAAACTTCAGGGTTTCAGAGAACAGAAAGGGTTTGATGGATTGGGAAGTGTGTAAGTCTGGGTTAGAGAGGGAGGCGGACTCAGCTTCAGGAGAGTGAGTGTTTAGGTAACACTTAGGGAGGATCTGGTAGTCGGGGGTGCCTTGTGGTGACTGAGAAAAAAAGAGGGATTTGAGTCTTGAAAGGCTTGATAATCTCTGCGGCATATTGTGTGGTGGGGTGGTAAGTGTTGGGGGAAGTAGGATGGGAGGATCTTGCAGTGCCCCGCACAGCCCTGTGTGTCCATTCCTCGGCCAGGCCGAAAGCTGGCATTTGTGGGCACTGGCACCAGGAGCTCATGGGGCTCAGAAAGCATTGTCTCCTCCACATATAGTTCTTCCAGTAGCATAACTGAGACATCAGAGAAGCCTGTCTGCAGGCTCTGAGAGGGGCTGTAGTGGAGGGATGCGGGCGCACTATATGCTAATGCTTATTTTCAGCAATATTAACATTTGTGTATATCACAGTTGAGAAATATTTACCACCGAGATATATGCTGCTATCTTATAGAAAATAGCAATTCTTTCAGCAAAAACAAAGAACCATCTAAACGTCCTGCTGTAACCACTTACAGACTGATCATCTAAATTATGAGGCAAGGATTCTGGTAGTTTAATCACTCCTGGGTGAATGAGAATACAGAAGTCATCAGCTTCTTTTTGGTGGGGGTGGGAAGACAGTGGAGGGACTCACATAGAAATCCCCAAATGGTATTATACAAGGAACAGAGATTTTAAATAGTAAGAAATGTATATTTATGTTTCTGAAATGAATTCTCATGCATTTATTATAATATCTCTAAATATCATATCAGAATTTGGCATACCAAAATATTTCAGTCAAATATAGTAGTTACCAGAAACAATTTTTCTCATATTTTCCACTTCTTGGACTTTTTATAAAAATGTTTACAGAGAAAAGCACATTCTTTAGAAAAAGCCATTATATAATAATAATACCCTACGCATTATGTAAGTCTTCAATGTCTCCATTTGTGCTAATCAGAATGCATGGGAACATGAGCTACTACAATCCTCACAAAACTGCTAAAAGCCTGCAACGTGGATAGATATTAGTACTCTTCGTAGAAATGGAATAAAATTATGTTCATCCCAAGTGACTTTATATCCCTTACTTGGTACATTAAGCCTCTTTTTAAAACGAAATAAATATTATGTTTAATCCAAGTACCTTTATACCCCTTTCTGGGTATGTGACTATTTTCTTCATTTTAGCTGCAACATTCAGGTTCTGTCTAGGCAACTGAAACTCCTATTGTCCAAGAATTAAAGAAAACATAAAATCAAATTGCCATCATGCTATCAAACCCTTCTGCTGATATAAAATTTCGGAACAAAGACCTGAAAGGATATATTCTTATGTGGCAAACAGATTTAAAGTCTGCTTTAACAATCTAGAAAACAAAGAACAAATGTAGAGGTATCATAGGATGCATGTTAACTGCAAGCTATTGGCTCTCACAAAGAGAGGCCAAATTACAAGCAGTTTATTTTCTATAAACATTTTTGTTTACAGAAAATTCCTCTCCCTTGAAACCAGAAATAGTAAAAAACCATTTTCCTCTAATAAATAAAATACATTACTCAAGCAAGTAATGTGATACAATTAAACACTGTGCTGACCAGTTGTAAACATACCATCACACAAATATGCTAGTGGGTTTGGCTTATTATTTCATTTATTGAAAAATGTTAAAAGTCAGATAAATGGTAAATAAATACCACACGCATACATGCATCCAGTACCCAGGATGATAAATATTAACTTTATCTCATATTGGCTTCTGACATATTTTCATAAAATAAATGAAATTATCATTAATTGACTTCATCCATTTTGCTCCCCACCATCATTCTACATACTCCTTGACTATCCAGAGGCAACTACCATCACAACTTTGCGTAGTTACTCCATTTATGCTCTTACACTTTATCTCATATATATATGTAGTCACTATCAAAATATTACATTTCCATAAATGATATCATGTGATATTATTCACGATGTGTTTATTTTAATTCAACATTATATTTTTGAGATCCATTGGTGTTGATAAACGTCAATTGTAACAATATGCCACATTTTATTTATCCATTTCTCTTTTGATATTGTTTGTTTCTGGCATTTCACTACTACAAATTATTCTACAATATACAACTTCACTTATATCCTCATGAAATGTGTAGGATATTTTCTAGGATGTACATTTATGAGTAGAATTTCTGAGTCACATGCAGAAGCATCTTCAGTTTTTGCTGGATTGTCAGATTACAAATTGGTCCTTTGTCTGTACTCTTTCCCCAGTATGAGTTTTTATTTATCCACATTCTAAATTATATTTGGAGAGGTAAAACTTTAAAATTTTTTTCAATTCTTATTGGTGTAAAATAATGCAGCATTTTAAACTAAAGTTTTATTTTCTTGGTTAGTTATGAGATTGAGCATAATTTTAATTTTCTTTTAAACATTCAAGTTTGCTCTTCTCTGAATTGCTTTCCCTATAGATGGTATACTTGTTTAGGTTGGTTATTTTTTCTTGTTAACTTTATTCTTTTTACTGTTATAGCTACCTATTTTTAGTTACATAAGTTAAAAAATTACGTTATATCTTTAGGTTTTATGTATCTAATTGATCTGTTTCTTTCATGACTTTTTTGTCTTGTTTAAGAAATTATTTGCTTCTACATTGTAAGGAAAATAGTCACATATTCTAAAAGTTTTAAACTTTTACTTTTTATCTTGAGGTCTTGGATCCAGCAGGATTATTTTAGAGGGTACAGTTCATGATAAAGAAGCTCATTGTGTTCTTACCGTACATAAGGCCAGTTGAGCCAGTACCAATTACTGCAGTAGTCACCTTTTCATGATTAATTTGCACTGTTGCCTCTATGACACCTTGTGATTCCTTGTGGCTGTAGGTCTCTTTTTAGACTCTTTTACTGACTCCTGTCCCAATTAAATATTGTTTAATACTGTGGCTTTAAATATGGTAGGTAATGAGCCAACCCTTTCTACTCTATTTTTCTGCTTTTCAAATTGGCTTAGAATATAAAGAAATACCTGAGGCTGGGTAATTTATAAATATTATAAAGGAGGTTTCTTTGGTTCATGGTTCTGCAGGCTGTACAAAGAACATGGCACCAACATTAGCTTCAGGTGACGGCCTCAGAGAGCTTCCAATCATGGTGGAAGGGGGATGGGAGCTGGCACGTCACACGGCCGAGGAAGGGAGAGAGAGGGAAGGAAGTGCCAGGCTCTTCGAACAGTCAGACCTGAGGGTAACTAATAGAGCAAGAGCTGCTTCATTACCTCCAGGAAGGCACCAAGCCTTTTGTGAGGGATCCACATACCCTTGCCCCAACACCTCCCACCAAACTTCACCTCCATCACAGGGGATCAGATCTCAACCTGAGATTTGGAGGAGACAGATATCCAAACTATCAGTTGGGAATAATTTTCTTTTCTCTCAGTGTCTTTACCTGGTTTTTCTATAATAGTTATATTGGTCTTGAAAAATAATTTGAATAGTTTCCTTTTTCAATTTTTAAAACAATCTTTAGTAGGTAGTGATTATGTGTGTATAGACTATTTGATCTTCTAGCCTTGGTATCTTTTATTTTTCTGTGGAGAGCACAAGAAGGGGAAATAAGAATGAATACATTTTCTAATGGTTATTATTCTCTTCAAGTTTTCTATGTTTTATTCATTTTTATAATGCAAATATTTTCAAAACGTTACCTTGGGCATTAATTTTATGATTCCTTATAAGTTTTTAATTGCCACCATAAGTCTAAAAATATTCTACTTTGTTTTCTAGTATTGATTGAGCTTCACCTTTTCTTCAATGCCTTGATTAAAAGTGTTTTTTCTAAAAAGACGGATTTTGATTTTCATCTTTTATTTTAATGTGTGCCACCTTATTGTTTATTTATTTATTTATTGCTTACCTTCCTAATTTGTTTCTTCTTTCTTGGCTGCATTGCATGCTTTGTACGTATTTTGAATACATATCCTATTTATCAGATATATTTGACATTTATTGGTTATATTTTGTTTTTCACCTTCACCTAGCTTTTGAAGGTTATACATACCTTATTTATGTTATTTTTTTCTCTTTTTCCTAACTTATAAATGTACACCAATAAATGTTCTCATTACCACTCTAACCATATTCTACACATATTGATAGGTAATGTTTTTGCTACTATTCACTTCTAAACACTTTGGTATTTCCATTGTGATTTCCTTTTCAAACTAAAGGTTATTTATATGTGCATACATGTATATTTTAATACACATATGCAGTTTTGTTATTTTTATTGCTCTGTGGTCAAATAATACAAGTATGATTTTTTTGGAATTGAGATTTCCCTGGTGACTTTTACTGATTTTTTTAAATAGGTTTCACATGCATTGGAAAGAAGGTACAATATGTACTTCTTTGATGTAGAATTTTATAGGTAGTTAAATCGAGACAAAAAGACAGACAAATAATAATAATGCTGTTGACTACATTGCTTATATTTTATATAGCTCTGATTTTTTAAATCAGCTTTTTGCAAAATGTTTTAAAGACCTCACTATAATTGTATATTTGTTAATTTCTTTTTATAATCCTGTTAAATGTAACTTTATGCATTTAATTGTATATTGTTAGAATGTCACAATTTATAATATTTATACATATATTAGTAAATACTCATTATTATACAGTGTCTTATTCTTGTTAGGGTTTCTACATTAAATTATTTTTAATAATATCACCATGTGGTATTATTGTACCTGCTTTTTAAAAGTAAATATTTCTCACACAGAAGTGGTAGCTGAACAATGAGAACACATGGATAAAGGGAGGGGAGCATCACACACCTGTTGGAGGATGGGGGGCTAGGGGAGGGATAGTATTAGGAGAAATACCTAATGTCAATGATGGGGTGATGGATGCAGCAAAACACCATGGTATGTGTATACCTATGTAACAAATGTGCACATTCTGCACATGCATCCCAAAACTTAAAGTACAATTTAAAAAATATATATTCTTTATGATTCCTTATTTTTAATGTCTTTTATTTCAAATGGTCTGTATTATTTGGCTTTATTTGTGTCTCTTAAGAGCAGCATTTGAAATGGATATTTTAAAATACATTTTTATATATTCTGTTATAATAAATGAGTGGATTACTGATTTTGACTTATGTCTGGCATGTTATGTTTCCCTTTTTTCCTTATGTTTCCTGGGTTCTTTTTTTTTTTCATATTTCTTGCTGTGATGATAAGGTTTCCTGTTTTGTCTGTTACTCATTTTGTATGTTTCGCTTATATGGATTTATCAATTGTATTTCTATTAT
This sequence comes from Plecturocebus donacophilus, assembly GCA_004027715.1. Taxonomy (NCBI): domain Eukaryota; kingdom Metazoa; phylum Chordata; class Mammalia; order Primates; family Pitheciidae; genus Plecturocebus; species Plecturocebus donacophilus. Next base: position 39,046 of record PVKP010011071.1, read on the forward strand.
TTTAGTGGTAACATTAACATTTTTAGATATAGAATTACCATGTAATAATTATCTCCAATAATGGTTTCTCTGAGTTTTTTTTTCTTTATTATTATGAACATCAATTTTTTGTCTTTGATAGGTAACAGGGAAGGTCAGAGAATTTGGACTGACCTGTGTCACTTAGTAACAAGTAAAACTCACTTTCAGCAAATGAACTTGCCGAAATTTAATATATAGCCTAAACTTTAAACTTTTCTAACAAATTTAAAGCATTTAATATCTCTTTTCTCCTCTCAAACCATACCCTATTTACATAATTCTTTTTTTTTTTTTTTAGACAGTCACTTTGTCGCCAGCGGCTCACTGCAACCTCTGCCTCCCAGGTTCAAGTGATTCTCCTGCCTCAGCCTCCCTAGTAGCTGGGACTATAGGCGCGTGCCACCACGTCCAGCTAATTTTTGTATTTTTAGTAGAGAGTGGGTTTAACCATGTTGGCCAGGATAGTGTCGATCTCTTGCCCTCGTGATCCGCGTGCCTCGGCCTCCCAAAGTGCTGGGATTACAAACATGAGCCACTGCGCCTTGCCTATTTACATTATTTCTATCTAGAATTTTATTTTTAGGTTTTTGCAAAAAGAAAGAAATTCAACCAAAATAACTTATTTAAATAAAATGTACAAACATATTTTATCTTTTTTTCTCACAATTGCTAACTGCATTTTATGCCTTCCATACAAGTATACTCTTCTTTTTGCTAAGTAAATGCTTCTAAATTTCTACAGGTAAAAATTCCTTTATTTGTTTATGTATTAAAAATGTTTTCCTAATGCCCTTACTCTTGAATGATTGTTTATAGGTGTGTATGATTGTAGTTTGATAATCTTTTCTTCAGCCCGTTGAAGCTGTTACTTCATTGTCTTCTGATCTCTACTGCTTCTAATGAGATATCTGTTCTCATTCTAATTATCAGAAAATTTGTTTTTCTCCCAGAGAGGCTTTATGATATTCTCTTTAGCCATTATGTTCTTCATTTTGCTGTTTGTCAAAGTATTGTTTACTTTGATTTTGCTTAGCTCTTGCTGTGTGGTTTTTAAATGAAGATTGAGTCCTTCAGTCTGGAAATAGTTCTAAGATACTATCTCTTTAAATATTGACATTTTTCTCTTTTGATAATTTGATGGGGAAAAAATTAAGTCAAACCATTCTTCAAGACTGTCATAACTTTGATGTTGTATTTTCCCTTCACTTCACTTCCTTTTTTATTTTGTAGGTTAGTTCCTCAGTACTCTTTCTAATTCATTAATCTCTTCTTTAGCTCTTTTAAACTGAAGTTAACCTAATTCACTCAACTTTTGTGTTTTTATTGCTCTTTAATTTTAATGATTCTATTTTTTATTTCTAAAATTTCTGTTTAGAACTTGTCTATAGCCACATATTTTTGAAACGTAACCCTTCTTAGTACTGTAATCATTTGTTCTTTTCTTTATATATTTTAAGATCTTAAAAATACATATTCAAATTTTTCTCAAATTGTGCAATCATAATTATACCATCCAGTTAACATCTGCTTAATGGTTCTTGTTCATGATTTTTTTTTATGCTTTCATGCTTTGAAATTTTAGTCGTGCTGCTACAATGTTCCTTTTTTGGTTTCTTTGTTTCGGCTCAATCTCTCCTTTCTCATCTCTCCACGGGTGATAGTTTTACAGTTGTCTCTACCTGCCTTGCTCTTGCATTGGCACCCAGAGCTCTCAGCATGCATGGATAGTATGGGTGTACCACCAAGCGAGCTGGGGCCTGGCCAAGCTTTGGTGAAGCACCTATTTGTGCTTCCTCCCACCCACTAGGCAACAACTTATCAGCCTCAGCTTTGCCTCTGAACGTGGCTGCCCTGGCCTAACTGTCCATAGCGCGCACTGAATCTGGTTCCATCCTCCCATCCATTTTGATCCTCAGAAGTTGAAAACATGAACATTTCTGCTACTTCCTTGTCCTGGAATGTGGTAGGCCAGTGACTTAAACCACATTTACCGCCATGTGTTCTTATTCTGCTTCTGGTCTTCAGAGATGTTTATCTTCCTTTTGCTGGTAACCATGTCTTTTAAAAACATATGTGACATATCTTCTATCTTTGCTGTGAGGTTTTGAGGAGGAGTAGAAAAATCTTCTACAGAAACTGCCAGTGCCAACTTGAACAGCAGTCTCATTGCAAGTGGCTCTATAGGAGCGAAGGCCATCAGTAACAGTTACAGATCTAATTACAAGTTTACACAAACATCTGAACCCATCACTGTTACAGTTCTGAGTGCCACTTATTTAGCAAGAGAAAATCACCCACGTAATATAGTTTCAGAGTATTGATTAGTCCCTTTATACATTTGCACCCCGAAGTCTGAAACTTTAGGAAGAGTTTCATACATTTGACATAGGATTTCAAATAGTTTTATTTCTCCTGATAAAATATACATCTCCTTGTGTTTGATGTGACTTTCAGCCTTATGAATCATCTGTGTCCTACTGCTTTGTTGTAAAGCCATTTGTCAAATTCTTTCCTGAGATTAAGGTTGATTAGAAAGACAGAAAGAATATGAGTATATCTTCTGACTAGCATGTAGATTTAGATGAGAAATTACATTATTTTTGAAAGAATACTGGTATTGGAGTCAGTAAAGAAGAGGTGTCCTGACTTACAACTGGACAGATCATCTTGGGCAGATTTTTAATTTCTGTGAAATCATATTTTCTTAGTTTCTAAAATGGAATCTGTGTGATGATTACATGAGATAATGTATGTCGTAGCCCTGAGTATATAGTAGGTACTCAACAAATGTTAGTCAAAAGGCAGTAAGAGACAGAAAGGTTAAACCTGGAGCACCAAAGAGGGTTCCAAAGCCATCTACTTAGTTTTGCTCTTCTCAGTCACAAATCTCATAGAATGAGTCTCAATAAATAAGTGACATTTACTGCAAATCAAGCATCTAGTCATTAATCTTAGGGAAGTACTTTAACTCTGAAGATTTTGTAATCATAGCTTCAGAGGAAAACATTCAAATTGAATAGACTTGGATAAACCACTGATTTGTCAGTGAAGTCAGAGATTCTGAATAAATTCATTGTAAGTGCACATTCATTATTTTTTATGACAATTAGTTTTAAGTGGAGACTCTCAACTAACACTTTTCCAAAGACCAAAACAAATCACTTGGCAGAATGACTAAGGAGGCAAGAAAGAGCAATGGAGTTTGTTCCTTGTTAAAGATGTTTGCTTTTCTGTTAGTCCTAAGAGAATAGCATGGCCTAGGAGATTGCCATTGATATAAATCTTATATTACACATTCAGATATATTTAAGCTCACAACATAACTCTAAATCGCACACTACTCTTATAAAATAACCACAATTAATTGCTGTGGTATCAACATTGAGCCTAAAGGATAGCAATAATTCTATCTTATATTTTTATAGTTCCTTGCAGTTTTCAAAGCACTTTTATAGACATTATCTGATTTGAGCCTCACAATAAGACTATAAAGTAGGAATTATTATCTGCAGTACACAGATAAGGAAAATGAAGCAAAGAGAAGTGAAGCGTTGTTGTTCAGTAATTCAGAGCTCCATCACCTACACTGTAGTTGGCAGGGCTGATCAAAATTTCTAGTGCTTAACACAGTGCCATCTACACTGTAGGCATTTAAATTTCTCCTTATGCTAGAAGAGTAAGATTTACTGAGCTGAGTATCATACAACATATTCAAAATTCCCACGACTGCTTAGAGAATTCACATTATAGACTACCATTAAAATGCGCGTTTTTGGCGTTTAATAGAAATCAGTCATTTCTAAATTTCTATCTCTTAAGAAATTATCTTCTGTATGTTTTATTTCAAGGATATCAAGCGCTTCACAACTTATTTTTTTAAACTCCAAATTGTCAATGAAAGCAATTAAGTATTGTACAAAATTTAACTTTGTACAATTCCCTAAAACCAACAATCAAGAAAGAAGACTCCTCCTTATTCTTAAGTATAACATGCCCTGATATGTTATACTTATGTCCAAAAAGATCTTATGAGACATCAGATACTGAGCTCAAATAACTATACCAAAGGATTAAACCCAGAGCTTGCCTCAACAACAAGTTCAGATCTGTTTTGCTGAGACATTCCACATGCATGATGACATGTTTTAAATATACCAGTGCCTCTTGGGCAAAGGGACTATTGTAATATTTACAATATTATAATATTACAAATTTGTAGTGGCACATCATACCACAATGGATTTATATTTTGGCTGGTTTTAACTCCAGCAGGCTTTGAAATTATTTTTATAATTTTAAATGAGGTGCATTTCCTCATATCTTATAAACAGTAAAAATGATTTCTATCTATATTACCCTTTCCCTATTTTCTAAGTTACATATTTTGGCCTTATTCATCTATGTTTTCATCCATGAGTCCTTCATATACTGGTGTTAATTTTATTGTGAGGACATAACTCAATATCGTTCTGAGAAAAACGTGCCTGATACACTCTAACAAAGTGAGTGCTATACTTCACTTAGTTACAACTTCCTATCCCCCAGCAAACAAAAACAACAAGTAAAACTCTGCGGTTCACATTTTTTTCTGGCACACTGTGTGACCTGAAGAAGGTTCTATTTCCTGCAGTCTGGCATCACATTTTAAATAAAGCTGCACTATGACTTTCAGAGGCCTTTGGCAATTTTGCTTTTTGGGGCCCCTTTTTTATTTAAAAATATATATATATATATATTTATATATTTATATATATATATATATATATATATATTTAAATGATATTTTATGACTGCATTGGCACCAAGATGAATATATTGATATTGCATATTAAAACTTTTATTCTAAAAGTTCATTTTTTTCTGATTTTAAAAGAAATTAAAATATTTCTGTGGTACCCTAAAGATACTCTGGGCTGTAGACACTGTGCCTGCTTTGCCTAATTGAAAATCAGCCCTGATTCTAATCCTCGGGAAAACAGATTTTTTTTAAAAAATGAATTTAACAACAGTTTCCTTAAAAATTCTATTTATATTGATGCTCCCCTTGATGTTCAAGTCTCTGAAAAGTATTTGAGGCTTCTTCAGCATTTGAGAAGTAGTCGTCTTCATGCAAATGTAATCAATACAAACATCATTAATTTACACAATTTTACACAGAAACTCAGTCTAACATTGCCTTACAATGTGCTGTGACTAGAGTAAGAGCCTTATATGCATCATTTCATTCAATTCTAACTACTCCCAAGAAGTAGATATTATTATTATGACTTGCATTATACAGATACCAAAACTAAGCTTCAAAAGAATGAAGTGATGTGTTCAGTGTCCCAACTGAAGTAGATGGTAGAGGCAGAATCTAAATCAATAGTTGTCTGAGCCTTAACCACAATGCTTATCTCAGTTGATGTTTAATATATTACTTTGATGGTTGTGATATATTAGTTACTTTTACAATATAATGTTCAAGTTCTTTTTTTAAACATATTTTATTGCTAAAACTGAGGAAAAAATAATCTTCTTTCACTGTTTTATATCATAAGGAGGAACAAAGAACTCTAATTATACACAGCTTAGCTTGAATTCACCCTCAGATCTCCACACATAAACACATAAGTATGCCTTACACACACACACACAATCTCACCTATTCTTCCCCAAACATGGGTTCTGAGAGTCTTCATAGAATATTCTGTTTTTCTTTATTTCAGCAAACGTCTTTAGAACTAAACTTCTAAACCCTATGCTAGGCATAAATAATGTAAATATGAGAAAGACATATCAGGAAAAAGGAATAATTTAAACTTCATTTATTATTTTGACAAAAGGGTCATATCGGGTCCCAATTCTGCTGATATCTACAACTCATTAGCTCTGGGCAAGCTGTCTTAGCTAAAAATAATGTGTATGAAAAGGATTGCATATTACTTAACAAAGTGAAAAGAAAGGATAATGCAAGTGGGCAGATTGGTAAGCTGCTGGATGAAAAACTGTCACCAACTAATGGCCTCAATTTGCACTGACTGTTTGGACTAGATGTTGCAATGATCCTATCTAGCTGACTCAAAAAGAAGCATGGTGGATAGGTAGCCTTGATAACTAATGCTCAGTCAATGAAATTGTAATTTCTGATCTAATCCAGAATTCTTCTGTGGCTCTAATTCACATGCACTGTTTTACTTAGGGGATGCTAACATGCTATAATGGGTTTTTGGCAATATCCATTAGCTTTGAGAGGGGCAAATAATGAATGGGTGGACCACCTTCCATTTTGCAAAGGTTCAACATATAAATTTTTAGAAACATTTAAACAGAACAGTGGTCAATTCAGATTATGTTCATTTCATTTCTTGAATATGTACTAAGGGGTGGGTGGTGCTTTAAAATACTTGAACTGATTTATGAAGCAGTGTTTTACGTCAAGTTCTTCCTGAGCAAACACTAATATATTAACGTTATTTGTATAGGTGGTGTTAAGATGTCCAAAAAGCAGCACAGTGCAAATTGTACTCACTCCCTCTTCCTTTTTATGCCCATGGAGGCAGGAGTAACCTGCTTCTGGAGTGAAAGACAATTCTGGAACAAATTCCTCTAATCTAGGGAAGGGAAGTCCTATGTTTAAAGAAAAGAACTACAAAAAGGCAAATAAAGGATTCTACACAAGAAATAACTAAGTCTATGTAGGTTCTAAAAAATTACTTTTTCTCTTAGCCATATGTAGAATTTCTTTCTGGATCAAGCTTATTTTAAGACATAAGCCTTTCCAAGTAGAAGTTGGAATGAAACTCACATATAGAATGGACTAAAAAACTTTGAGCATGATGATACTGCATTAGTTTTCCAAATCCCTGTGTATTGAATTATTGAATTGCACTTTGAGGGCTGAGTTAGAAGAATGTGTGGTTTGTATTTTTAGACCAGGCTCATCCATACTGGAGCTACTAACCATCCTCCATTCTCCTTCACAGATAATAATTTGGACTCAATCATCTTGATCATTCTAGTTTCTTATCCTTGGCTACAAAAACTTGTATTTTATAATACATAAATATTTTTAAAATCAATTACAATAGAAGAAAAACCATAATGTAAATGAAATATTATACTATTAGACATGCAGAAGTTTTCAAAAGTAAATGTAATTATCCCAATTATTCATAATTTAAATATAAATGCATAAGTGTCAGTAAATTATTAGCTATCATGTGCTCTTTGTATTCTATGAGTGAGCATATGCTATTAGTTTATCCACAATTTTCAGAGAATTACCTAAGTTCACATAGCAAAATAGTGGCAGACCTACGTCCATTGTCACTACACACACAAAAAATGAGTGAGAAGAAAAGTGGTTTCAATAAAGTGTGAACTATCAGTAAAAATAAAAATAAAAACAACCAACAATAAGTAAACAAAACCAGAAGTATCAGGTAAATTAGTATCAAAAAGTTAGTGCATCTCGGCTTACTCTAGCCTTGACCTCCTGGGCTCAAGAAATCCTCCCACCTCAGCCCCAAAGTAGCTGGGGCTACAGGCGTATGCCATCATGCCTGTCCAATTTTTTTGTAATTTTTGTAGAGACAAGGTTTTGCCATGTTGTCCAGGATAGTCTTGAATGCCTGAGCTAAAGGGATCTGCCTGCCTCAGCCTCCCAAAGTTCTAGGATTGCATGTGTGAGCCACCCATGCACATCTCAAATGAATTATTAATCCAGGGAAGCCATCAGACTCTTCTCTCTTGTTCCTCCTTTGACTTATGTCCCCAACTTCCTGTGTGTTACCCACTATTCCAGAGGCTGTTCAGAAATACCACAGCTCTAAAAAGGTATTCTAAAACTACCTGAGTGAAAACTCATCTTTCCCTCCTCCGTTTCCACATTGCACTTGTGTCTCACTTATGCCACAGTGGGATGTGCATGTTCCTCTATCCCAAAAGATTGACAGCAACTAGGCTCAGTCATCTCTGTGGTCCCTCAGTGCCAAGATCATGGTAAGTATCTAATAAAGTTTTCTTGATGTGAAATCAACTGACATTAACTGAGTAGAAATATATGGTCAATTGGTAACTGAGTATTCAGAAGTCTATGAGAAGAAAAACTGCCCTGTGATTAAGAGAGAATTGACGTTAATGAATTAAAAGAAAGAGGCGGGGGGGAGAGAGAGAGAGAGAGAGAGAGAGACTTTATGCTAGACCTAGGGACCTCTATCAGGGTTGAGGGTGAAATACTTCTGAACTTAAAAGTGTTATGGCATAAGATGTCAAGAGTTTAATCTATAATTAACATTTACAAAGCCAGACTAAAATCCAGACTGGCTTGGTCATTATCTCTTTGTATATTTTTTGAATTTTTAATGTTCACACATATGGTGTGATAGTTTTACGTAGTAACCCATTATATAAGGTTATTTTGCCGAGAGGATGGTGCAACTAAGATTCCAAACTCACAGTCATTCAAAGAGAAATCCTTAATGTGCTAGGAGTAATAAAAAATGTATCATTCAGGAAATTGTATGAATTCATCAGGGGAGCCTTCAGTCTGGGAGCTGTTCTTTTGCCTTGTTGCCTTCGGTTCTGATGCTGATGTTTTTTTTTAACTCTGAAAATGTCTTCTGACCTTAAATAAAATCTCTTGATTCACTGTAATATGAGGTTTACCATTTCCTAGACTTCCTGTTTCTGATGCCAGAAAGGCAGAAGTTCTAAAGACCACCAACACTAAACAGGTCATATGTGGAACCATCCCCAAATCTCATAGAAGATACCTAGAGAGATTTTTGCCTTGGCCTACTTCTCTTCCTATAACAAAATACCTTGGATTGGGCAATTTTGAAACAACACAAATTTATTGCTCACAGTTCTGGGGACTGGAAAGTCCAAGATCAATGCACCAGCAGAGTCAGTGTCTCCTGAGGGCCTGTTCCTCATAAATGGTGCCCTCTGTATTCTCACATGTTAGAACACAGGCCTCTTTTATCAGGGAACTAATCCCATTAGTGACATAATCACTTCCCAAAGCCCCACCTCTTAATACAATTGCATTGGGGATTAGGTATCAGCATATGAATCTGTGGGGGAAACAAACATTGAGACCATAGCAGCTTCCAATCTTATTCTGCGGAGTGGAGTGGGAAAGTACAGAACAAAATGAGACAAAACATTGCTCAGATGTGTGTTCCTCACAGGAGATCCTAGCCTCCTCCAAAAGATGTTAAAAGTACAATAGTGATTTGAACTGCTGTTTCTGTACCTTTCATTGCTACGGATGTTCATCCTGATAATTTAATCAAAGCATCAGCACTTTTTATGATGAGATGATCAAGAGCACACGTAATGAGAGACTAATGCATTTTTTTCCCCAATAGAGCAAGAACTAATGGCAAGAGGAGGCATATTGATTCAAATGGGAACAGAGTTTGGGACAATTTCACTTGGGAATAATGGACAACCAAATTATCTTAATAATTTAAACAAAATGAGTTCTGGCTTTTTCCTATAAATTCATCTCTCTTGCCTCTCTGAGTTTGCTCAAGGAGAACTCCACGATTGAAAGGGTTTCTGAAGAAAGAGAACAAGGTAATTAGAACTAAGTGGAGACTAAACAGATGTCAGAAAACATTAAAATGAACCCACTGGTTAAGAACCGTGAGTGTCTTGCTTAGCTTGTCATAATAGGTCGGGGAGTAGAACTGCTGATGTATGTGAGAAGAAGGGAATTTTGTTTAACAAAGGAAACCAGAAGGGACACAAACATACATTAAGTTTCTCGGTAACTCAGTGGAGTTTTGCCTAATTATTTTAAAGACAGGTGTATTGACATACAATTTACATATAGCAGAAATTCCCCCTTTGTTGCATACAGCTCTATGCTTTTTGACAAGCGCAAGGAGATATAATCATCACACAATCAAGATAGAGAACAGCTAGGCCTGGTGGCGCATGCCTGTATTCTCAACATTTTGGGAAGCCAAGGCATGAGGATTGCTCCAGGAGTTCGAGATCAAGATGGAAAACATTTCCATTGCCCTCAAAATTTTCCTCATTCCCCTTTGTCAGTCTCTGTCCTCTACCTGCACTGATCTGCTTTCTGTCACTACAGCTTTTATTTCTCCAGAAGGTGATGTAAACAGAATCAAACCATATCTAAACTTTTAAGACTGGTTTACTTCACTTAGCATAATGCATTTGAGGTTCATCCATGTTTTCGCATGTATCAGTAGTTCATGTCTTCATTTTACTTTGTAGAGTAGTACTTCATTGTGCCGATACATAAAAGTGTGTTCACCATTTGATAGACGAGGATTATTTTCATTTTTGGAGATTATTATGATCAAAGTTGCTATAAACATTTGAGCCCAGGATTTGTTTTATTGCATTTTAGGTTTTGGGGTACATGTGAAGAACACGCAAGATTGTTGCATAGGTACACACATGGCAGTGTGATTTGCTGCCTTCCTCCCCATCACTTATATCTGGCATTTCTCCCCATGCTATCTCTCCCCAACTCCCCACCCCCTGCTGTCCCTCCCCTATTTCCCCCTGACAGACCCCAGTGTGTGATGCTCCCCTTCCTGTGTCCATGTGTTCTCATTGTTCAACCCCCACCAGGGTTTTTAGCAGACACGTGTTTCCATCTGTCTTGGGTAAACACCTAGCAATGCAATTGCTGGGTCACAGGATAAGTATATGTTTCACTTTATAAGAAACTGCCATTCGATTTTCCAAAATTCTGCCTTAGTTTTATTTTCTTAAATTTCTAACATTTTATCTTCAAGGATAACTGTTGGCAAGGCTAAGGTTTGCAGATGGTATATGACAGTTGTAAGGAAAAAATAGGATGCACAGATTTGATGGGAAGGAAAACACAGATGACACATGTTTTCTGATCAGGAGGTACTGGGTATCTTCTATCGGCCTTACACTCTATACTTTGAAGACACAAGTCAGGATGAAATCCAGGCAGGACAATGGTGCCTGTCAGCTACCATCTGCAAAAATCCATTTCCCATTTCCACTCAGCACTACACACACACACACACACACACACACACACCCTACCACCATATCCCATCCTGGCTCTGGGTTTCATCAAAGGAACTAAGGCTGTAATTCTAAAAATGTAATTTGTTCAAAAAAAAAATTATGCCTCTCTGACAGTATTAAAAGTGTTCCTAGAGGTTCAGGAAGAAAAGAAAAACAGAAAGAAAAAGAAATCTTGCTCATATTACATTATTATTGTTTTTACCTGGCACATTTCCTAAATCTAGCTGGAACTGAAAAAGCATATGCCACAATGCAATTTTGAAAAGTGCTCATGTTTGTGGATGTTTCTGCACTGCCTGGAACCAGGAAGTAGCAAAAGTCTTAAAGTGTAAATGAGTTCCCCTTTGAGCTTTCCAACCCAGTATTATAGTATTATTTTGCCAAACATTATTGCTACCCAAAGCTCTAATCCCCAGTCTCCTGAGATACAACTTCAAGCAGGAAGGACTTACATGAAATCAAAGATTAATGAAGATTGAGGTGAGGAACAGAGAATGTGTCTCTGATTGCTAATACTGTCAAAACTTTGTATAAAATTTATAAGGCAAATGCCTTCGGGAAGAAGGGAAAAGAATTTAAGGGACAGATGAACCTTTTTCCCTAGAGATCTTGAAGCCCTAAACTGGTTTACCAATCTTCTGTGACTTGAAAGAGTAAAGTATCTCCTATCCATGTGTCATTTTTGAAATTGGCATAGGTTAAATGGGGTCCACATAACTTGGTGATGATAGAGCCCTTTAAAATAACTTTTCACATAGTGAAAATACCCCTTCTGACAAGTAACTCTTCAGACACACAGGCTGGGAGTCATGCTTTAGTCACCACCCATGACCTCTCATTTATGACTTGTAGACACAGCTGTTTGTGAGTGATCTCTGATGAGTTGTTTTAACAGGAGAAGTTGAGCAAGTAACTTACAGGCTCTTGCTCATTAATTCCTCCCTTAAACTATGTCAGAGATACAAAAAGCTGTCCTGAATTTAATAATTATAGAATAGTACTTGTAGACCTTATGAAAAAGGGATAAGCACAGAGAAAGACCAGAGTGAATTTCAAAAACAACCCTATGTTTCATTAAAAATTTATTTATTCAAGTTTAATGTACTTTGAAATGAATTTGCATTTTTAAGGAACAGAATGTATTTTTATCTTCATCAAGGACATACCACCCCAGAAAGGTCACATATGTGCTGTGACAATGTCAAGTGGGTTCTATTCGAAATTTGGCATGCTATTAAATTCTTGTTCCATAAAATGCTCAGGATAGCATCTTACCTTTATAATGTAACATGGTTTTTGATCAAAGACTTTTAAAATACATCTTGCACTTCAAGCTCGTTTATTCTGAATATACCCATTCTTAACTCTTATCAAATAAATACATGTAATACATTTTCTGAAAGTGCACAGAGTGAGAGAGATAAGAAATTAATTTCTTTGCTTCTGAAATGATCTTAAATCCTCAATCTGTCATGTAAAAAGTTGGGCTTACAAACTTATAATTCCAGCTTTTTTGACAAGGAATTTATACCTTTTGTTTAAACCATGTGGTACTATTTTAGAATATTTTCTGTTTTGTTGCTGTAGAGTAATAACATGTTAGACTCTTGAGAAAATTTAAGTATTATTTAATTCAGTGTTTACAAACTTTGGCCTGTGGGCCAATCACCTGCTTTTGTAAGTAAAATTTTTTGGAACCCAGATCCTCTCTCATTTATTTAAACAGTGTTTATGGTTGTGTTTATGCTATGGTGACTGAGTAGAGACATTGCAAAGGAAACCTCATGGCCTAACAGGCTTAAAACACTTACTGTTTGGCTCTTTAATAAAAAGTTTGCCAGTCAATCAATTAGTGTATCTCCTACATTTCACAAAAAGGAAAAAACACAAAATATTTAACATTTTCCATTACTATAATACCAGGACAATAGATTATCATGTTGTAATATCTTATTATGCCTAAATATATGCTGGTTTGCTTTACATTAATATATGTGTGAAAAAATTACTTTGTACCCCTTTACATTAATGTGGGGCTAAACTAGTGTATCCTCTAAGAAAAGAGAATTGTCTCTATGGTCTGTGTCAGAGGCTGGATGTAAAAGGCTCAAGGAAACTATAGCTGCATAGTAGTTAATGAATTTAAACATTATTTGTAAATCAAGCTATTGATCAGAAAAGACTGAAGGACTTTAAAACAAGCTAGTCCCATGTAATGAAAAATTATGTCTCCCTCCTTATTGGAAAAATTCCATTAAAGCAGAACAAAATAAGTCAACGACACAACTCTCCTTGTAATACCTCTCCTTTTTTCAGTCTAGTAATGACCAAAAGCAAACTGGACATTTGGAAGAGCAAGTGGAATAAATCTCAGATAAACTGTAAGCTGCCAGCTTTCTCACAGGGAGATTAGAGCCATCCTTTAAGAAACCCCACAAAAGCACTTGACTTCAAGGTACGCTGAAGGCAAGATGTACAGGCACTGTCTTTAACTTAAAGACACCTGAAAAGGAATTTTAATGCCAGCTTAACTTGTGGTAAAATCATATTGTAGCGTCCATGAATGGTGCCCCTTGAGTTGTGCAGTGCAAAATTCATGTGAACATATATGACGGTATATTTCTGAAATACTGGCACTCGCACTTTAACTATAACCAAATATTTTACAATAGGGAATAATAGAGTTTCACAAAATAGAAGTAATTGCGTACGTAAAAGTATAGTTGGCATTACTGAACAATCATCACGGGTCCTTCAGCAGGGGTTTCGGTTCACTGAAATTGAGTTGCTATAGAATGGCCTCACTATTTTAATCACGGTCACCATAATTCTGACCAGCACCAATCTCAAAATCTTCTTTTGCATAAAATGTATTTCTAACTCCAAGTTATGTTTATACTTTAAACAAAGATAGTTAGTATCATTAATCTTTTATAATCTTGAATACTTTTTCTTTTTAGAATTTTATTCAGGTATAATTTGCATACAATAAAACCTACCTGTTTTCAATATACTGTTCAATGAGTTCTGACAAACGTGTATACCCTTGTGATCACCATCAGTCAAGTTACAGAACATTTCTATCCCCTCAGAAAGCTCCTTCTTACACTTTTGCAATTACTCCTCCACATGCCCAGAAAATAATTGTTTTGCTCTCAGTCACCACAGATTAGCTCTGCCTGTTCTAGAAATTAACATAAATGAAATAAATCTGTATGTACTTTTTGTGTCTGCCTTCTTTCACTTAGCATATTTTTGAGATCCATCCATGTTGCTATATATATTAGTATATCATTTTCTTTTATTACTAATGTTATTCCATTAATGGACATACCACAATTTGTTTATCCTGTTTACCCACTCACCTACTGATGGACATTTGGTTGCTTCTTATTTGGGACTATTATGAATAATGCACCTATAAATATTCATGTAAAGTCTTTTCGAGAACATATGTTTTCATTTCTTTTTGGTAAATTCCAAAGAGTAGAATTTTCATTTTAAGTGTTCATCTGAAGTTTTTGATATTTATTCTACTTTTTTTTTCTGCCAGTGAACTCTGTTCCTTATTCTTCATATCCGTGTTCCAATTCATATTAATACTTATTGAGATAAAATAGGATGAAATGTGATGCATATACAACTATATGGTTAAAATTTATAAAATGTGAAAAAGTATTTCTAAAATATCTGTTCTTTGCCGGTACATATCTACCAAATAGCTTCGCTAAAAACCTCAGAACAAGATACAAACGTAGGAGACTCTAATTTACATGAATTCTTCTTTTATATGATCTCTCTTTTACTTGGGAAGGATTGTAGAACACAAAAGAAACTCAGGAGGTCATGCAAATTCTGAAAAGAAAAGGTCTGCCCCAAGTGTGAAAGAGGTGAAACCCTCAGTGTTCTGGAATCTTTATGACACATTTTTTTTGACCTATATGGTATGAAACCTTATTTATCATTCTTGGCAGGAAAAAGAAAATATAACCAAGAGATTTGTGGGAAGATAATATTTAAATGTCTACTATCAAGATGACATGAGCTTAAAGAGCTAGAGGATGCCCTAGCTGAGCATAAGTACTTCTAGAAAACCAAAATTATCCCTAAAACTTGGAACACACTATAAGTCAACAATTCAATAATGTACTCAGGAATCAACAACAAATGAGTTCTCACAAGTTAAGAATGTCAAAAATTATAAGGAAAATGAAATTTTTACCTTACTTGCAAGCTAACAATCCTGCCGTAGTTTCTGGGTTCTGGCGGAAGACATGAGACTCCTGGGTAACACCAAAGGTGTTATTATTCACAGCAATATCAGTAGCCAGAGTACCAACATTGTGCTAGCTTTATGAGCTTCAGTTCCCATAGAGAAAGAAATCTGAAGAAAACCAGGTGACATCAAGCAGTACCTGCCTGCAGCTTAAGGAATCCAAGTATTTCTTAATGATAGTAAGCCTCCCTGACGTTTGCCTCTAAAGGAAATGGTATCTTTAGTACATCAGACAATAAATACACTGATCTTTTTACATCAGGGATACAGCCCACCCACTAGAGTTTGCCATAATTTCTATGCTGTATCTTTCCTACCATTAACACTTTTTAACACCATATGGTCTGTCAAATTATATGACCCAAGCAGTATATTGATTGCACTTATTGCAGTTTAGACCTACTCTGGGCCCTACTCAAAGCTAATAGCTATCCAAATACTTGACGTTTGGGCTGAAGTTGTATTGCCGGGTGTAGAATGGGCTGCCTCCAGAATGCAAGGAAGCCTGCAAGACTGTTTTGTGGTAGGGGAGACAAGATGCAGCAATTTGTCTTTTCCTTTGGAAAAATGTTCTAGCGTAGCTCTGATCACTAGACCCTTTAAACCTTTACTGAATCTATGCAGGATTTATCTCCCACTGCCTGAAATGTCTTACTAAGTTCGTCAGCACACAAGCCACCTCTCACTTGCCCTGTTCAGTCACCAGTGCAATGCAATAGTTCTCAAAAACAATCTTGTATCTCAGGGTGAGGATGAGGTTTGTAACAGAGATGGGTAAAGCCATCAAAAATGAAAGGAAGCAGAAATAGTGCTCCTCATCACATCTCCATTTAATTTGCCAGTCTGGCCTTTGCAGAAAATAAATGGACCCTGGGAAATGACTATAGACTACCTCATATTTAACCATGAAGTTGCCATACTCACAGCTCTACCTTCCACACTGACAGAATTTACCCCAGGGACCGTGGATCTAATGTTGTTGCTAGTACAACTGCCAGGTACACCAATTCCAACTCATGACCACCAGAACAGCATAGGAGAAGCCACCCCCATGATCCAATTAACTCCCACCAGGTTTCTCCCTTAACACCTGGGGATTATGTTTAAGATGAGACTTAGGTGAAGACACAATGCTAAATTACATCACTATTATATGGAATTCCGATTAACATATGATTCTACATTTCTATTTGCTATACCTTAGTCAGAAGTTCAGATGCTCTAAGTTTCAGCCAATTTGGAAATAAAATTTATACCTGGGCCCTTTTTAAACTTTTGGCCCAGATCCTTATGGCCCTTTTCAAAGTGAGTGTCAATAAAGCTGAATCTCTTTACCCTGTCCCTGACCCCTTAATTTTCAGTTTGTTCTATGCTAGCTTTCAGCCCTATGTCTCTAAGGGTACCACCTCCCTCAGGAGACATTCCGACAGTAGCAAAAATGTCCACAAGGCCACCATGAAACCAGTCTTTGGATTCTGAATTGGCAGCTAAGGCCTCAAAGTGCCAGCTGTGGTTGTATGCATTTTTTAAAAGATGAGAATAGAGAATAGAAAGTTACAGGAAAACAAGTAAAGACTTGTATATTTAGCCCTAGAAGGAAAAAGAAATAAGCAAAGAATTCATCTTGGTCAAAGCATGCTCTGAAAAAATGTAGTACAATATGCAATAGAAGTTTCCATAAACTGAACAGTAATTATACAATCTGTACCTTAGGCTTGTCTGAGAATCACATGGATTTGGAGCATAACTATAGCTCAAATTTAAAGTCTGCATACACAAATAAGTAAAATAAATCAGTATTATTTTATTAATAAAATGGATGTTTATACACCAGGTATAAAGCACTGACTTCTGCCTCAGCTGGAGGAATTGTAAGTCAGTAATGCATCTTATAAATCAAGTGCATGAACCATCCATCATCTTCTGAGGTTCTAAATCAGTCATGTTCACAAAGCAGTTGCATGACTTGGAAACAACTCCCTGGATGAATAAATCAGTCACTTCCAGATACATGAATAAGTGATGTGACCCATAAATCACATGACTGCATACTCATACTTCATCAATCAGAAACTTTTATTTATAATTGAAAATCTGAAAATACTTATTGTGAACAATTTACTAAACACCCATCCCAAATTCCCATAGTACTTTAAGATGAAATGCATAAGAAATGCAAACGTTTTATGTGCCAAATAGTGGGTTTTTTTGTTTGTTTGTTTGTGTTTTTCTTTGCTAAACAGCCAATGTATATGTTTATTAGGGTTTGCTACTATTTTTGCTTGTAGTAACATTTCATTGTCCCCATATATTAAAAAAAAGAATAACCTGTTTTTTCTCTTCTCTGCTCTCACAACAGTTCTTGTCAAAATAAAATATGAATTTTCCACACCAAGCAATTCTCTGATGCTAACTGGGTGTCCTACAATTCAATTCAATCTTGAACCTTAGCTTCAGTTATCACAGACCCCACAATTGAGTGGTCAGTGCCACAAGACTACCACAACTTCAGGTGTCAGTCATAAGTAGCAGATTCCTGGTTTTTCATAACATCTGTCCAACCTAGTTAACATATTGGGGGTTCCCACAAACCCATTCTCTGTTTCGTCATTTGCTAACTGCTCTTTCAGATGGAAGAGACAACTCAGGAATAGTCAGGTGGAAGAATGTATTGAGCAATATATGTGGGGAGGAGCTGAGAACTTTCACACTCCCTTGGAACAAGCTACCCCCAACGTGTTCAGCAATCAGAAATCTCTCCAACCTCTGTACTTTCGGGTTATTATGGAGGCATCATTATGTAAGCATGATTGATTAAATCATTGGCTGTCAGTGATTGATTCAACTTTCAACCTGTCTTCTGAACCTGAAAGTCCAGCATTGGGACTAAAATTCCCAAACCTCTAATCACAGCATTGGTTCCCCTGGCAACCAACTCTCAGTCTGATCCCATCCAGGAGCCCACAGTCTTCTGTTAGCTTATTAGCATACAAAAATTATGTAACAATATCACAATCCCATATGGAAAACAGGCAAATGAACTTATTCACAATCATATCTTTAGATAGTGTCTTTTGAGATATATGGATATAAATGTATCAACTACTGGAAATTATTTCTTTGAGAGAATGTTTTTGAAACTAGGTAAATTATTTCTTTGAGATTATTTATTTGAGAAAATGTTTTTGAAACTAGGTAAAGTAATGTAATTGTAATTCAAAGTAAATGTTACCCTAAATAATTATGTTCACAGAATACACTAATGTTCCAATTAGTATATCTCAATTGTATTAATATAATCATGTTTCATGTTTGCATAGTCTTTTATACATTTATTATTCTCACAGTTTTGTTATTGGTTATCACCATTTAATAGACAAAGAAAATATATAAGATAATTAAAATCCAAAATCACATTGCAATTCAGCACAACTGGAATTTAGGTTTTCCATGTTTTATTTCTGTATTCTTTGTTTCACTCACCACGTTGCCTTTCATACATTTTACTGCTACTAGAAGGGTCTGGATAATTTTTCATCTTTTTATAAATGTATAAAATTTACTGATTGGATTTTGCATTTGGGATGACAAATGGCTCATTTCTGGATAGATTCCTTATAAGTCATTACAAGTTCAATGACTTTTGTCATTGAACAGAAAACCACTATTGAGTGATGGAATTTCATGTACCTTTAACTGTCATTCACCTGACTGCATAATCACAAATTACTGATAATTTAAAATCTATCCAAATGTGTCCACACATATTAGTTGATGATCAGGCCACTCCACAAGGAATGTGAGGCCACTCACTGTCCTTATTCCTGTGGCTTAATGTGGGGGAAAGTTCGAATAATTCTAATTCTCATTATCAAACAGGTAGCTTATATAAAACCAATTCAGCTTTTAGCAAGGAAAACTAATTTCCTGCCCTCATAAAGAGTACAACATTCAGTGGATACCATAAGAAATATTAATTAAAAGTCATTTTTATTTATTGACATGGGCATTGCTTTGCCTTTTACCATTCAATTTTAGTTTCAGATATTTTTCATTAGAACTATTGTTTTAATCAGCTTACAGATTGTGTTTTTTCAACTCTTTCTTTCTCATATAGGTTATCATCTGAGGAAGAAAAAGTGAAAATTATACTACAGAATTCACAGTATTAACTTCAAAGTATGGCATTTAGAGTTAGATTCTTTTTGAGTTGCTACTTGTTAATTTGCTAAAAATAATAATGATTCCTACCTCATATCTCTGGAAAGGCTTTATTATACATTCATCAAATTGTGCTTAGGTAGCATAATTATATGGAGTTCAGCATATTTCAGTTTATCAACAGAGTGAGTCACTTGGGAACTGTATAGACAATGTGGTATGAGGCAAGATTGCTGGGAAGACAGAATTTGCTTCTATTTCCAATTTAGGTGATGTTTTTGCTTTTGTTGTATTTTGGGTATGTCAAGAATTCCTCTGGTCTCAGTTTCTCTATCTTTGAATTGATAATTCGATTTCTTCCTTCATGGTTCTTAAGAATATTGTGAGCAAGCATTAATGAAGTGGATGTGCTCTGAGTTCCTCAGATAAGACTACATAAGTCCAAAAGCTTGTGACTGAGTCACGAGAGGGTTTAGGGTTTCAGGATTCCATTTGGTGTATATAGTTAAAGGAAAGTAACTTACTTTAGCAGTTGGGAATCCACTGCTTTTAAGATATCTTGGGTAAGTTATAACATTAACTTCAAACCTACTCCATGTATAGCTTTTCATTTCTCTTTTAAATTCCTATTGTTCTTTTCTTGGTAGTGAAAGCATGTATCTCATCTTTATCTTTGACAAACATATTCAGTAAATGCATTTCCCCAGTATAGTCATCACCATTATAGGATTTCTATGAAATTCTTAGATTTGATAGTTTACAGAGAACTTTAGCTCAAACTAAAATGTGTATGGTCATTGTGCTATGCACATAGCAAATCCTTGGTAAATACCAGTTAAGTCTAGATTAAGTTGAGGATTTTTTAAAATAACAATTTTATCAGAAAGTTATTATTAATGAAGTTATATTTTGGTAAAGTACACTAGTCCACCTGCTTTATGATATCTAAACATTCTAGCATTTATGACAGGATTTTTTTTTTTTTGAGACAGAATCTTGTTCTGTCACCCAGACTAGGGTGCAGTGGAGCAATCTTGGCTCACTGCAATGTCCACCTCCTGAGTTCAAGTGATTCTTCTGCCTCTGCCTCCCAAGTAGCTGGGATTACAGGTGCTCGCCACCACGCCCAGCTAGATTTTTTTGTATTTTTTGTAGAGCCAGGGTTTCACCATCTTGTCCACGCTGGTCTCAAACTCTTGACCTTTTGATCCACCCACCTTGGCCTCACAAAGTGTTGGGATTACAGGTGTGAGTCCTAGCGCCCAGCCAGGATTTTATTTCTTAAGCCTCCACCTCCACCCCTACAATCCAGGAAGCAGACTAAAATAATCATCATTTGCCACCCCATCCTGTCCATCTGGATGTCATATGGAAGCAAAGAGATCCATAACCGTTTGGAAAATAACTGAAGTGGCCTGGGTAGCATTTCTTAATGCAACCTACAAAACCAGGTTTTAATATCCACAGCTTTGAACTATTACTAAGTGTATAATGGAGGCCACATTTTCCTCCACAGTCA
Source organism: Plecturocebus donacophilus (assembly GCA_004027715.1). Taxonomy (NCBI): domain Eukaryota; kingdom Metazoa; phylum Chordata; class Mammalia; order Primates; family Pitheciidae; genus Plecturocebus; species Plecturocebus donacophilus. The sequence continues at coordinate 60,057 of PVKP010011071.1, forward strand.
ATTACCACAGCTTCTAATTCATTATTCTTTAAGTACTTCAAGATACTTACAATAGAATTAAATTTTATGTCATGCTCTTCATCATCCAACAAAGTACATTGCAGAATCATCTTTGAGCCTTTGACCTTTTCCCAATGAAAACATTTCCCTTGCCTATACTTTCACTCTGAATCGTCAGCTTGTGTCAATCTATGCTTCACTCTGAACTGTTACTCTTGGAATGCCTGCCCAAGACAAAGGGAAAAAAGGAAAATGGAGAAAATGGGGGAAAGAAATGGTACATTAAGCAAAAGCAGCATAGCTCCAAGAAAATCCTTAAAAGAATATAAAACAATTTGTCAGTTCTTAAAATTAAATGCAATCTATCAAATATCATCCCAGAATATTAATGCCTTGAGACAAGCTTGACATAATTCCTGGATATTTTGGAGTCAGCAGCATAGTTGCAGTCCTCCCTGCTCCAGATTCATTACAGGATTGCAATTCTTGATTATTTATGGTTTTTTTGGGCCATGTAATTAGTCTGACAAATGAGGTGTGAGCAAAACTGAAGTGTGTGACTTCTCAGCTATAGTGAGACTCTACAGAGCAGTCTTTTCCCTCTGCTAGAAAAGGCAATATTCATTATGTGGCTGTTCAATTAGCCAGAGTATCTGAGAACCCACGATAAGTACCTGGCAATATGCAATTGTCAAGGAACATGGGTAAGAAATCAAACTTTCTTCTTTTAAGGTACTGAGATTTGTAGTTGTGTTTTATGGCAGCATAACCCACACTATTCTGGCTTTATAGATAGTCATCTTTGTTAAGAATAATGAAAGGAAAGTTCTCAGCAAGTACTTTTTAATGCTTTGAGAAACTTTCAACTTGCATTTGCTCTAGTACTTAGACCTTTATTTGATGTAAAATAAACAGATGGCTTAAACTTATACAATAATGCTTACTCATTAGAGTTGTGGGGATAATATGAATTATTCTCATATGGTTATTTATTGAATATTTTATGGTATTCAATAGATTTATTCAGTAGCTTCATCTATTTTTAGAACATAAGTCAATTCTAGCATAAAATAATTTCTATTCCTTACATAATGAAATGGGTTCACTTGTTCCCAGGTGGGTGATTTGTCTCATGTGATATGATGTTACACAATGCTGCACCATTCTTCCCTGTTAATTCCATATTTGGCACACTACAACGTAAGAAGTCAGGCAAAAACTTCAGTGAGGAGAAATCTTGAGTCTCCACCATTATCCCTACTTTGTTTATGAGTTCAATGGTCATGAACTGGAAGAGCTGAAGAAAGAAACAGACATCCACAGTGTGGATCATGTGATCTACCTGAACAAAAGTCTGCTCAGAAGCAACCATTAGATGACCATTTACATGAAAAGCAAATAATCTCCCATGCTGGGATTATTTCAAGAGATTCACTCATGAGTCTTCTCCCCAAATCTTTTTTGTCACCAATATTATAACTTACTCTCTGAATCCCTATGCACATGGCCTAAGAAATTCTTCCTTGTTCATAAATTATGATAGACCTGTATTTCTGACAATTTCTCCAGTTGCAAAGTCTTCCACTTTGGCCTTTCTAACATAGATAAATTTTTATCCTTTCTGATAATACAGATGAAGTAGGGAATTAATGAACTGCTCATCCACTTCAGTTCTAGAAATGGAATGATCAATTAGTTATTGCCAAAAATAACTGCAGATCAAAGCACTTGTATGACCACTTTGGCTCTGCTGCCTGTTAGAGTAACTATTATAATCTTGTCCCTTTTCATTAAGTGCTGCTACTTTGCCTCTGTTACCAAGGGATTCTATAACCCCATTGAAATCAGACAGTCCGTTTCAGTGTCACCATTTCTCATCTTTTTCCTTTGCCTTACGAGAATAGGCACTACAGGGTTCTCAGTAATGTATTTATCTATACTAATTTATTTCTCAGTTCTGTGGGGAAGGGACTATAAACTAGGATCTCTCAGAAAACAAAAACTACAGGGTAACTGAGTCAATTACGTCTCAAAGAAAATTTACTTCAGCTATCTTATTTCCCCAAGATTTTGTTTCCCAACTTTCTACATTATACTAAGGAAATTCTGACATATCTATTTCTTTTCTTTTTTTAATAATATCAACTTTTATTTTAGATTCAGGCAGTACATGTACAGGTTTGTTACATGGATATATTGTGTGATGCTGAGATTTGGGGTACAAATGATCCCACCCAAGGATTGATCATGGTACCCAGTAGTTAACTTTCCAATCTGTGACCACTCCTTCCCTCCCTCCTCTAGTAGTTTCCAGTGTCTATTGTTGCCGTCTTTATGTCCATGAATGCCCAATGTTTAGCTCCCACTTATAAGTAAGGACGTGCAGCATTTGGTTTTCTCTTCCTGTGTTAATTTGCTTAGGATGATGACTTCCCACTACATTCATGTTGCTGCAAAAGACATGATTTTGTTCTTTTTGTGGTTGTGTAGTATTCCATGTTATATATGTACCATATTTTTTAAATCAAATCCACTGTTGATAGAGACCTA
>PVKP010011072.1:0-62602 GCA_004027715.1 Plecturocebus donacophilus
AAAGAAAAGAATGTTGAGCATTACACTGTTGAGTACTAAATACAATACATGTGGTTCTTGCCATGAATGCAAGTGATTTATATTGATTGTTTTCAACAGCTCCAAAGAATAATGAACTCTTTCTAGTGTCATGTGGACTTCTCTGTTTCTATATATTTTACATAGGCCTTCACATGTTCTGCTGTGTCTGATGGGTTGGTTTATTCATCTTGTTTTCCAGTTTGTAATGACAGCTTTTAAATTAAGATACAGTTTTAAAAGGTCGTAAATAAATGGGTAAGGAAGCCCTGATAGACAGAAATGATGTTATTTAAGATCCCAGCATGAAAAGCCTTGAGCTGTTCTGCAAAACCAATGTGAATAATCTTTAAAATATCCTCACATCCTGTTTCACCTAAGCTAAAAGGTAATTTAGTGGAATGATTCCACAAACAGAATGGCCTTAATATTCCCAGCTGGGATCCATGAAAAGTAAAAATCTCCATAGAGTTTCAACTAAAATGTCGTCAGATAATTAGAGTGAATACTCACAGGCTAAAAATTTATTCACCGTTTGCTAGATTTTTTTTTTTTTTTTTTGAAACAGTTTCTTATGCTGTCACCCAGACTGGAGTGCAGTGGCATAATCTCGGCTCACTGCAACCTCCACCTCTTGGGTTCAAGCAATTCTTCTGCCTCAGCCTCCCGAGTAGCTGAGATTACAGGTGCCTGCCACCATGCCCAGCTAATTTTTGTATTTTTAGTAGACACATGGCTTCACCGTGTTGGCCAGGCTGGTCTCGAACTCACGACCTCAGGTGAACCACACCACTCCGCCTCCCAGAATGCTGGGATTGGTATTACAGGTGTGAGCCACCATGATGCCTATTGAAAGTTGTTTTTACTAATTTATTTTTCCATTAGACATAATTTTGTTTTCTTGCGTGTATGTTTTCAGAGCAGCTTTAACAATCGCTCAGGCTTCTGGAATGAGTTTTAAAAAGTAAGATGGTTGGAAATGAAAGACATCAAATACAGAGAGGGAAAAGTCTCTTGGAGTACTCTGGTGAAGAATGTATATTTTATTTCCTAGAAAGTCTTTTCTGGGAAAGTGCAAAAATAATAATAAAAATTAATTAATTGATAAAACAAGCAGTATCTCTACAAAACCCAAGAGAAAACCTCTCGTTACCTTTTTATGTCATTTTGGTGGTGACCCAGTTTAAAATTCAAAGGAGATAAAAGCACAATGATGCTTGCTTTTTCCTTGTCTCTTGCTTTTTTGCACCTCCCGTTCCCCTCATGCTTCCTAAAGCCTCTTTCGTGGCTGACTCCTGCAATTTTACCATTTTGTCTCAGCAGTCCTGTCCCTTTTCTTATTTTCCATATATACCTTCTTTGTAATACAAACATGTTTTGTTGTTCATATTTGCATTAGGAGTTCTACCATTTTAACAATATCCACAGGATTCTCCTGCATTTTTATTTTTTGTCTTTATAGTTTTTGAAGAGCTTTTTTACTTACCCCAGAGGATAATCTACCACTTGTATTACTTCTGACAGATGAAGATTTTAAATCTTTGCTTATTGTTTGTCTTATTTTTACTTGTAGTTGGTCCCCACAGCCCTAGATGCAATCTCTTGTGTTTTCACATATGCAGATGTCTGTAATGAAAGGAAACACTAGGGAACACCACAGAGAAAACACAGCTATTCTGCTGTAACCAGAGCCACAGTGTTAAATGATCTCCAGCAAAAAATAAAAATAAAATAAAACAGATAGCAAATTGAAAGAAGTGAAAGGCTTGCATTGTAATTCAAAAGAACGAAACAGATGAGGCATTTATAAGGCCATGCACACACCAACATAAATACTGAAGTAGTCCCCATAACACTCATACTCTGGAGCGACTTGTACATTTTCTTTTTGTGAATATGCTTCAGTCTATAATCTTTTAATATAATGGGGGTAAGAGTTCTAACAACCTTTTTATCTTCACATGTTGGTGAGTGTTACATTAAACAAGAAGAATTTCACTTTTTTGATTGAATGGACAAGAATGATATTATGCTGAAGAGTTACACAAAATATTTTCAGCATCCCAAAGCCCAGTTAAAAGGGACGGAATCACACAACTGTCATCACAAATGCTGTAGAAATTAATCAGCTTTTCTTGTTTTGTAGGTTAGACAGGATTGGCAGTGATCTACTGAATCACTTTCAAAGCCAACATCTAGTGTTTTCACTTTGCAATGTCACCAGAATAAATTGGCCACTATCATCCTGTATATAAAACTTTCTCATCTAACATATAATTCCCTTTTTTCAAATATTGAAACATGTATGGTTCTATTATTTCAGAGGCCAAACATATGGACAATTTAGATAAAATTACTCTTCTACATGCATCTTTCTAAAATTAATCTTTAAAGAGCCCTGTGGGGTTAGTTTTCTTGAAATTCCTGAGTTACAAACACATTCAATGTTTCTCTTTGAGCTCTTTATTCATTATCATATAGCAATGTAAATTATTTGAGAATGAAATAGTGGTTAGGTAGCATCATGAATTGCGTAAATAAAACCAGCTACTTCTACTCATTAGATGTACTGGTCTGTCAAGAAACAATCACGACATCACATCTACCAAAAGTAATGATAATACTTGGACAGTTAATAAGGTCTGGACTGTTTTCAGATACTTTGAAACCCACAAATAACCATCTAAAAGGAAATCTTGGGAAAACTGTAATTTAAAAGTCATGCTTAAAAAATCTAATATGACAAATGAAACAACAGCATTTTAAAATATACATTCTATCATGACAATTGAAATTATTTTAACTTATTAATATCAATCATTTTGCATTCAGAAATATTTGAAGGACAATATTCTAAATGGTGCTTTTGCTATTAATACATGAACATTATTGCTATATCTTAAAAATGTTTATCAAAACATTTCTAAAAATTTTTTGATTCCAAAAAGTCAACACCAGTATTTGCCCTTGAGGGATATTACTTCTAAGCATACTTATATAATGTAGTCTTAGGAATTACTTTTCTACCCAAGTAAAAACCAGTTAGGGCCCTCAAATGTGAGAAAAGTGTATAAATCCTGCCTACCAAAAGAAAAATGTTTGCAACTAACTGACAAATCAATGAGCTCCTTGATCCATGTAGATATGAACCATTAACAAATGATGCAATGGAAAAAAGAAGATTTTTTTTTATTATACTTTAAGTTCTGGGGTACATATACAGAACATGCAGGTTTGTTACATAGGTATACACATGCCATGGTGGTTTGCTGCATCCATCACCCCGTCATCTACATTAGGTATTTCTCCTAATGTTAGCCCTCCCCAATCCCTCCACACCCTGCAATCTCTCCCCTAGCTCCCCCACCCCCCGACAGGTCCTCATGTGTGATGTTCCCCTCCCTGTGTCCATGTGTTCTCATTGTTCAACACCCACTTATGAGAGAGAATATGTGGTGCTTGGTTTTCTGTTCTTGTGTCAGTTTGCTAAGAATGATGGTTTCCAGGGACTTTCTCAGTTAACTGTTGGTGCATTTTGTGATGAGGCAAAAATAACATTTAGATAAAAGAAGACCTAAGGTGAAATGTGTGGAATAGATCTCATTCCCACAGGCCTGGTTTGACTTGAAGACACTTTGTGAGTGAATGCACATGTTTCCATTTGTCAGTGGTGATTCTTAAAATATTTGTGAAGAAGTGACTTTCTCTCACCAGTAGATTTGAATTAAGTGAAATATTAAGGAAATAAATTGGTCTCCACTAAAAAAACAAGTTTCTAACTACTTTTTAAAATCTCATCTAAATGAATAGCATTTCTCTTTGGTGAAAAGGTTTATTCTTAGAAAGAACTCCCAATTCTTTACACTCCAATTCTGTAAAAAATAATCAGATACTTTCCATGTGCTTGACAAATAATAAATGTTGAATGAATATGTTGAATTTGATAAAGAAATTCAAAATTCAATGTGGTTACATAGAGTTTGGTTAGTGTTAACAATAAATGAAAGAAAACAATGGAAAGTGAAGCAAACTTTCTAGATTAAGGAAATGTATAATTGCATCTAATCTGGAATAATGAACAGCAAGTCATAAGATATACTTAAAAAGTTACAGTGGTTGCATCTTAAAGAGATTACAAAATGTGAATATTTAGACTTATAAAATCAATTACTAATATTGTGAAACAAATCTGTACTTTAAACATATTAAAAATATCTCATAAAAGTTCTTCCAATATTTCATTAACATGTTTTTTCACGAAGTCTTAATTACACTGAAGAGAAGCAAAAATTGAGGAAGCAATAATAAAGCAATTCTAACATATTAGAATTGATTATATATCAATAATAAAATAGATTGAACACCTCTTAAATGGTAATATGGGAATAGGAAAATGCGACGTGGTTTTCTAAACTTCAGGTTATAAATATTTTTCCAGAGAAGTGGCAGGATATATTGGGAAAGATGACTCTCCCCACTACCTGGGTTTGGGGATGTTTTTTGTACCCAAAAGAACGGCATAATTGTGGTAGTCCAAGCTTTGCCAACCTCTCAGACTAGTATCTGAAGTCCAAGCTTTGCCAGTCCATCACGCTAATAGCTGAAGTCCAATCAGTTTGTAAAACAAATCTTTATGTTTGTCAGTGTCAGGCTGTTGAACCCCGGACAAGTCAATTAACAAGCTCTTTGCACTTTGTAGGTGTCGTGGTAGAGCCATGACCCACATTAGCTCTGTTTTCACAACGGAAAATAATTATTATCACCATTTCACAGATTAAAAATCTGAGTTTACAGAGGTGCAGTAACTTGCCCAAGGCCACCATCAGTAGAGCTGTGATTTTGAACTCAGGCCTGATTCCCAAAAACATGTATTCGTACATTCTCTTTCTGACTTTTGATTTGCTTAATGTCTCAAAGTTTTTTGCTTTGTTTATTAAATGAATGACATACCATCAAATTCAAAACCTTGTCAGGATGGAATTAGGAAAAATATTTGATATATAAAGTGCACAGCTCAATCCCTAGCATATATAAAGTTCTTTTAAAAACAATATTTGTTACTCTAAGATCAAATGGCTAGCAGGAAGGCATTACAAAATCATCGTCAAGGGGGCCTGCTTTAGGCTAAGACTCACTGGGCTGGGGTCATGTCCCAGCTTTGCCCCTTGTGATAGATGACCTTGAGCAAGACATCAGCTCCTCTGTGACTTGGTTTCCTCTTTTGTAAACAGGGGTTACAACTTGATCTTCCTCATTAAGCTGTTTGAGGATTAAATGAAATAACACATGAAAAGTATGTTACCTGCCACACAAGAAGCACCCGTGGCAATGCAGAAATATTTTGTGAAGTACTTAAGTGTTCTACATTATTTATCTTCATTTAAATTTATAATCATAGGCAGAAAGCTAAAATAAGATTTCAGAAAACAATCATTTTGCCATAACATCTAATTCAATATAATAATAGCCCTTTATGAAAACTAATAGTACCACAGCTAAAAATAAGGAAACTGTGGAAATGATATGACACATTTTATAGTGGATACACACAGGGATCATATTTTAATTTTAAAAATTTCTTTGTGGTTTTTCAGATTAAAAAAATATGTTCCAAAGACTATGTATGAAAAATCAATCTTTGAATGTGTTCTAGTAATTACCCAGGCAATCTAAAATTGTTATGATTGATTGAAATAATTGATTGCAGCCTGCCAACTTTACCTTTCTTAATTATAAAATACAATTTCAGTTTCGTGCTTTCCAAACCAAGGTTTACAAAAGCTAAGAGAACTATTCCGTTCAGCCTCTGATTATATCAGCAGTACTATTTCTTCAGGTCCTATCAGATTGGGTTTGGATGATAATTACTTGGAGAGTGTTTGATCTCAATGATGAATACATGATTAGTTTTTCATGAAATCAGTCAACCACACCGCACAGCACTACTCATGTGAGACCTTGTTGATTTAGCTGTTAGAAAGCATACATTTCCCTCGGTTCAGATATGGGACATCAGTCTTTGGGGAAAAGAGGGTAGAAAAAGGGCAAGTTTATGGGTAATGATATTGCAGAGTCAGGTATTTAAGATTTGCTAATTTTCTTCTCAGTTATACTCATCTCTTACCTTGCTGTGATGCCTACTACATGACCACAGATTTTATCTCAGTTGTGGCATATATTTTTTGTTTTTCCAAAAGAAAAAAAAAAAACATTTATGGCACCATTGTTATCTCTCAGTCCCTTAGAGGGTTTTGCCCTGATGAATAATATTTTATATGTGAAATGTTTATGTGATTTTTCATGGAGTGGTAACTCCACTACGGCTTAACTTTGATGCATTGCAATCACTGGTTTTCTTCACTAAAGTGCTTTTACACACCCCTCCCATAAATTGGCTTAAGAGTTAGAAATGGAACATTCAACGCAACTTGGATGCTCAATGGAAAATTGCCTAGGAAAGTATTTTATGTTAGGTTTACAAACTAAACACACACACACACACACACACACACACACACACACAATTCTCTCTCTCTCTCCCTCTCTCTCTGTCTCTCCTAAAAGGCCTGGTTTGAGGATGTTCTGTTTCTTTGTTGATTTGTGTCTGTGTATGTATGTATGTCTTTCTATGATATAAGCTGTTTCTTGGAGTCAATATAACTTGCATTTTCTTAAATTTCAAGTGATCATACTCAAAGATTAGATAAAAAGATTCAATTGTCATTCTTTAAACAGCATGCGTTTAAAGAGATAGAAGCATTGAACTTTGAAAGAAAAAGAAAATAAATTGTTTATTTTCTGTATTTGATGTTAACTTGAGAAAAGTCTTAAAAGTTCATTAGATTATGAAAAGATACTTTATAAATGTAAGGTTTAAAATCTTTAACTCATTTTCATAGTTAAAAAGTCACCTTGAAGGAAGAGTATAAATATCATGTATTTCTATTTAATTTGGATTATTCACTCTCAAAAAAAAAATCTTTATCACTATGTCAAATAATACTTTTGCTAAGACATGTCCAGTTCTTTTAGGATAAAGGAGATAAAGATTTAGGAAATCTATCCATCTCAAAAAAAAAATGTGGAGAAACGCAGTACATTGTCTTCTTTTGCTAGGTGATGTTTCTTTCTTGGTTATTAATCACAAATTTTAATGGAATTCTAATTTCTAACTAAATTCCTAGAGAGCAACTCTGAGTCTTAATGAATTGTCACCATTCTATTGATATCAAGAAAAATGGATAAAAGCCCACAAATTCTTAGAAAATCAGTACTGTTCCAGGAATGAACACGTAATAGCAAAACTAGTAGCATGATAGCTCACTCCCATGTTACAAGGAGTTACTACTAAGCTAAATGCTCCTTCACCTCACACATATTGAAAAACTTTGTGGACAAAACTGTAATTCTTCAGTTTGACTCACATTTAAATCAAGTGCTTTGGAATGATGGATAGATCCATTGCTTAGGGTAAGGAGGCAGCTGCTTGGAGCACCATGACTGGAGGGCTGGGGCTGCAACTATTTTTGCCACTAGATGCTTCCCCTCGGGCATTGTCTATCATTTCTGCACGAGGAGTTGCCTTGGGTGGTAGGCTAATAGGACTAACACCCGGGTTCCCATGACAGTGTTCATATAAGTAAGTGACTGGAGACAGATTTATTAATAGAAACAATAAGGAGGGAAACAATAAGGAGTTAGGAAACAGAAGAAAAATTATTCTGGTAATAATTTGGGGTCTCCAATCAAGCCCAGGTTAAGGGAGAGTTGTCTTTAAATAACAGTGAAAAATCAGGCTTTCCCTATTTATGAGACCATTCACAGCAAAGTCATCTTTCAATATAGGAATTTAAAATGTTCGTAGCCCTAGGGAATAAACACAGGCCTCTGAATCAAGGACAGGTGTGCGATATAAGACTTGCCTACATAGCACACACACACACACACACACAAATACAAAAAATTTACATTAAGCATCCTTCTGAGCAAGGGATGATCCAGCTAAGATGCTGCTTCTGACTGCTAAGAAAACAGAGGCTAAAATTACAGCCCAATAAATAATCTTCATGTAATGAAAGAATGGAGAGGACTCTTCTCCAGCTGTGTGAGGATTGCGGTGGTGGACTCTGTGGATCAAAGGGTAATCAGAACCAGAGAGAGAATCAGCTCTTTCTAAAACTATGAAAGATAACATGGTGACTAAGGACAGTGCCAGCTCTTGATGATAAAATTTCCTTAATTTGAAACTCAGGGAATGAAAACAATAGCGTTTCAACAAATCAAGTTTCAGATGATCCTTTTTTATTTTATTTTATTTTATTTATTTTTTTTGAGACCAAGTCTCACACTGCTGGGCTGAAGAGCAGTGACAAAATCTCAGCTCACTGCCATCTTTGCCTCCTAGGTTCAAGCAATTCTCCTGCCTCAGCTTCCCAAGTAGCTGATACTACAATCACCTGCCACCACACCTGGCTAACTGTTTGTATTTTTAGTAGAGACGGGGTTTCACCATGTTGGCCAGGCTGTTCTCAAACTCCTGACCTCGTGATCCACCTGCCTCAGCCTCCCAAAGTGCTCAGATTACAGGTGTGAGCCACAATGCCCAGCCAATCCTTTTTTTAAAAAAATTGAAGAATAGCATAAAAGTCTCCTTGAATTGCACTTTTATGCTATTCTTCAATTTTTTTAAAAAAAGGATTGTCACTGTCCTGCTGGCATAAGGGAGGCCTTTCCCTCAAAAGGTGAAGCAGATCCACTAAATCCGTGGAGTGACATAGTAGGCAGCTCATCAATGGAAAAATTATTTTGGAGGAACTTTGTAAAATAATGTATTAAGACTCTCTTACTTCATTATCATTTTATTTAAAACAAAGTGCAATTCAAGGATTATTATTTTACAAAGTTCCTCCAAAGTAATTTCTCCATTGATGAGCTGCCTACTATGTCACTCCACGGATTTAGTGGTCTTCATGGATCTGCTTCACCTTTTGAGGGAAAGGCCTCCCTTATGCCAGCAGGACAGTGACTCAGCATAGGATCTGATGAAGTTGAGGAATATATGTTTTCTTGTCCTGACCTGACCAGCCATTGGCCACATCCATTTAAAAAAAAAAAAAATTACTCACAGGAATTAGAAACAATTGCTGCCAAAATTTCTGTGCTTCAGAAAGAAGCAATATTCACGTCATGAAATTATCTATTTTTACTTCCCCTTCAAACATCATGTGGCCCAGTGACTGATAGAAGAGTCTCATCCAAGGTCTGGTTCTTGGGGATAGACTTGAACAGTAGTTTTGGCAAACGAATGGCTCTGAGAAAATTTTAGTGCTCTCTAAAAGAAAATACTAACACTAGCATTGCCACTGCTAGTCTAGACTGATACATTGGAGGAAAAGGTACCATAATGTTGCCTACAGAATGTTATATGCAACTTGAGTGTGCACTTCAATTATCATTCTTGCTTAAGAATAAAAGGATAGCAAAGTTTTAAGTGAGTTAATTGGAAAATAGGCAATAAAACTCTAGGTATCACCAAGACCTGAATAGTCTAATACAATAACCACTAGTATCAACGACTTAAAATGTGACTACTCCAGAATGATAAAATACACACCAAATTTCAAAGAATTAATATAGAAAAGAATGTATACTATATTATTGATAATTTTATATGGTTTACATTTTGAAATAACATTATAGACCTACTGTATTGGATTAAATTTTTTAAATTAACTTCATCTGTTTCTTTTTACTTTTTAGTGTGGCTACTAGAAAATTTGAAATTACACATGTGGCCCATATTTGCATACATCATCTTTCTACTGGATAGCATTATCCAGAATAAATCCATAAAATATAGTACACTGTGTTTTTCTATTTGAAAGGATTCCTTATCTTCTTAAATCCACACTACAACCCAATGGCTTTGCCATCGCCGTTCCTCATTTTATAGGTGAGAAAATGGAGAGAGGTTTTGAAGCATGCCCTGAATCACACAACTAGTGACTCATGGAACCAAACCGCCTCACATTAAAATCCATGTTTATTGTCATCCTTGTTCGGGCACCTGTCTAATATTCTGTTGAGGTGGTCTTTTAACTTAGAAATACGTAAGATGTGTTGAGAACAACTGAATATTCTGTGTAGAATTAAATATGTACATTTTGTTAAACATACTTAAAACATCTACAAATAGCACATATGTATAATCAAGAGTAGCATGTCAGTGTTTCCTGAAAACTACCCTTCATGAGTTTCTAGAAGGGACTAGAGTGTGTAGAGAGGTATGAGTCCAGTTATGTATCTTACAGATTCTAGGCATCTTCCTTGGGTTATTTCATTGACACCTGAAAATAACTCTTAAAAGTGAAAAAATGAAGGCTCAGAATGATTAAGTAATTTGTCTGGGATCTCAGAGTTTAGCTGGTAAGTAGCAGAGAGAAGACAAAACTCAAGTCTGGCTTCTTTTCTTATGCCAAACTTTCTTTGGTCCTTCTTTTACTCTAGGCCAACGTTTTAGTATCTTTCCTAGATTGTGTGTTGTTGGCTGCTCTGTTTTCATCATCTACTCTAGTCCATAGCTTAGACTTACTGGGTCATTCTCTTCAGCTAGTTACATCCCAGGGAAGGGAAGACACAGTCACAGCTTTTCTGGAATCAGACCTCCCCTGCCTATAGTTGTGGTATTTAGAGGTGGAAGAAAATAACGAGTCTGGTGTCTTGATGGAACACAAAGGTCAGAGACAAGATAAACAGGAATTAGATGTGAGGAATTCTGAAAGTAGCAAGCAGAAATGGGATGGCCCTTACATGAGGCTTTCCCAGGCTGACTTGAATGGACTTTTCAGGTACATCTAAAAGGTCCAAAATGAAATGGACCCTGGTTTCAATACCGATCCATGCTATTTGCAGTGAACTGATTAGTTTCTGTTGCTGAAGTAAAACACAAGTAAGAAAGAATTTTCCATCTGTGTGTAGAAACCATACAGTTCCCTTTTGATTATTCAGTCTTTGTTATTGCATATTTCAGTCTCCTTTCACACTTCACAGATTTCAGAAAGTGCTGGGAAGTCAGTCGTGCCCTCATTGCTGTGCAATACTAGTGACAGTGCCCACAGCTGCTCTTTCCAGAGTTGGTGGGAGTGTGGAAAATGCAGCTCCACCCACAGCCCCTAAGCCTTTGCCAACTTAATATTTTTAAGTCTAAGCTCTGCTCCCTGAAAGGCTCAATACTATGATCAGCTGATTCCTTGCTACATAGCATAACATATATTCCTTACAATACTCTCTATAGCCTAACATACTGTACTAACATATAGTGTTACTATATACTATATATACTAAAATATATGTTACTCTGGATAATGTCTCTTCAGTCTACAGGAGCTAAGGTTGGAACAATCCAGTGCTCTCAATTGCACTATTTGTTTATTGCCCCCTTATACATAGGCTTCAGGATTATATTTAAGGCTTTGAGCTAGACTGGGAGGAAAACAAGGAAATCTAATAAATGGTTCCTGCCCCCAAGGCTACTGATAATCATCTAGTGGAATAAACAGGCACACTTTAAACCAAAGGAGCGGGAGTTCTGAGAATGCTGCTCTAATGCCAATTCTAGGTACACAACCTTGATTATTTTCTCTAAGTCTTGGTCCCATAGTAAATGTTAGAAGGTTGCACTGGATAAATGACTGTAAAACTTTTATATCATAATGGAATTATTTTGTTGGTAAATGCTTATTGGGATTCCAGTATTTAATTTTACAAGACAGGTTTTGTTAATAAGAGTAATGATTAAGAAATGGTTGAAAGATTGCTGTTTTCATGAGTATTGAGGATGAGACTTAGAGCCAGATTTACTTGACATCCTCCAAAGATCACTGCACTCCACCTTATTCTACCATGATGTCTCCCAAGGAAATTCCAAGGGACACAGTGTAGAATCCACTTAGTCTGATCATCTGTTTATTTCCTTCAAGCTGCTATCCACAACTTCTTAAGCAGATAACCCTGACCATAAAATACCTACATGGAAAGATAAATTATAAGAGAAGGCCATCAGAGATATTATAAAACAATGCATTTTTACAAGAATAATACAGAAAGTAAGAACTGTGAGTCAGAGAACAAGCAGTCATTGTGCTCCAGCAAAGCAGACTTTCAGGGCTTCACATAGGAGGAGACGTTTTAAATGAGGAGTAGACAGAAAAAATTGACTTTTCAGGGAGTTCCAAGGAAGGACGCAAAGACACTGAGGCTGAACTTAAAAGGACATACTTAGGCGGGATGTGGTGTCTCACTCTTGTAATCTCAGCATTTTGTGAGGCTGTGGTTGGTGGATGCTTGAGCTCATGAGTTTGAGACCAGCCTGGCCAACATGGTGAAACCTCATTTCTACAAAAAATACAAAAATTAGCTGGTCATGGTGGTGCATGCCTGCAGTTCCAGCTACTTGGGAGGCTGAGTTGGGATGACCATGAACCTGGGAGGCAGAGGTTGCTGTGAGCCGAGATCACACTACTGCACTCCAGCCTGGATGATACAGCAAGACCCTGTCTCAAAAAAAAAAAAAAAAAAAAAAACATGCTTAAGAAATGATAATAATATCTTACAATTATTGAAAGCTTCTGATTGCCAGGGACCATGTGGAGTTTTACCATAACCACAATCCTCACAGCCATTCAGTGAGATAGGTACGATTAACCCAAAATGGGAGAAATGAGGCTCAGAAAGCTGACTAGAAACCTCTCCAAAGTCACACAACTCTAGGAATTCGTGGTTTCTCAGTGGGCTCTGCCTGACTTCAGAGTTCACGCTGTAAATCACTCTGCTGTCACACCAGGTGTGCATAAGAGATGGGACAAAAATGAAGCAACAAAGACCGGTGGGGTCCAAGTGCAGAAGAACATGATTTCCTGGGTATGGAGTTTGTTTGCCGTTTATCCTCTAGGCAAGGAAGAGACATGAAAATTTTGTGTGCAGTGAAATAGCGTGCTCAAATTGTGTTTTAGGATAATTTTGTTCTAGTTTTATTAGATTTGTTTTGATAGGATATATGCACTAAAATCAGGAATGTTGTTAATTGTACTGTGTTGTTTTGCTAAAATTTAATTTACAATGACATTATCCGTCATAGATTACCAAGCACACAGTGATTGCATTGGAAGGACAAAATCAAAAATGTCTACATTGTTTGTTTTTATTTCTCTTTTAGAAGAAGTTCTTTCTATAAATAGCACATTTATTTTTTTAATTTATTTTTCATAACTTCAACTTTCATTTTAGATTCAAGAAGTACATGTGCAGGTTTGTGTATTAGTCAGTTCTCACGCTGTTAATAAAGACATTGTGAGATTGGGTAACTTATCGAGAAAGAAAGGTTTAATAGACTCACAGTTCCACATGGCTGGGGAAACCTCACAATCATGGTGGAAGGCAAAGGAGAGTCAAAGTCATGTCTGAGGACAGGCAAGAGAAAATGAGAACCAAGCGAAAGGGGAAACCCTTTATAAAACCATCAGATCTTGTGAGACTTATTCACTACCACAAAAACAGTATGGGGGAAGCTGTACCCATGATTCCATTTTCTCCTACCAGGTCCGTCACACAACATGTGGGAATCATGAGAGCTACAGGTCACTCACACAACATGTGGGAATTATGAGATTTGGGTGCAGATACAATTAAACCCTATCAGTTTGTTACCTGGGTATATTGTGTGCTGTTGAGGTATGGGGTACAATTGATACTGTCATCCAGATACTGAGCATAGTACCCAATAATTATTCAACCTTTCCCCCTGCACCCCCTAATACTCCCCAACATCTACTGTTCCCATCCTTATGTCCACGAGTACCCAATGTTTAGCTCTCACTTATAAATAAGAACTTGTGGTATTTGGTTTGCTGTTCCTGCATTAATTTGCTTAGGATAATGACCTCCAGCTCTATCCAATGCTTGAAAGCTTTAAAGTTAAGTTACCATTGGAAGATATTGAGTTAGAATTGTTCATGTATCCTATATTTTCTGTCAGTCAATAGCAGCATTTGCTATTTGTTTCCTAAGTCCAAAAGATCATTGAAATAAGCCAATTCTGCACTTTAAAACTAACATATTCTAGCTAGATGAAAAACTTTATAAAAGTTTGTGTTTATTATTTTTATATGCTATAAAGAAATAGCTAAAAACTGTAGTTTATTTAAATTTACCATATTGAAGCAATAATAGGGAGGTAAGTAAAATAGAAAGTCCTAAGAATCTTTTAGCAGACTTTTCACTATAGAATTTTAAAGAAATGTCAAACACATATCAGATAACCACTGAAATGTGTGCATACTAGTTTCCCAGACTTCAATGATATATATAATGTTTTTTTTAACATATAGATATTTTATTGTACTTTAGGTTCTGGAGTACATGTGAAGGACATGCAGGATTGTTGCATAGGTACATAAATGGCAATGTGGTTTGCTGCCTCAATCCTCATCACATATATCTGGCATTTCTCCCCATGTTATACCTCCCCAACTCTCTACCTGCCACTGTTCCTCCCCTAGTCCCCCGCAACAAACCCCAGTGTGTGATGCTCCCCTCCCTGTGTCTATGTGTTCTCATTGTTCAACACCCACCTATGAGTGAGAACATGTGGTATTTGATTTTCTGTTCTTGTGACAGTTTGCTGCGACTGATGGTTTCCAGGGTCATCCGTGTTCCTATAAAGGACACGAACTCATCGTTTTTTATGGATGCATAGTATTCCATGGTATAAATGTGCCACATTTTCCCAGTCCAGTCTATCATTGAAGGGCATTTGGGTTGGTTCCAGGTCTTTGCTATTGTAAACAGTGCTACAATTAATATATGTATGCATGTGTCTTTATAATAGAATGATTTAGAATACTTTGGGTATATACCCAGTAATTGGATTGCTAGGTCAAATGGAATTTCTATATTTAGGTCCTTGAGGAATTGCCACACTGTCTTCCACAATGGTTGAACTAATTTACACTCCCACCAACAGTGTAAAAGTGTTCCTATTTCTCCACATCCTCTCCAGTATGTTGTCTCCAGATTTTTTAATGATCGCCATTCTAACTGGTGTGAGATGGTATCTCAATGTGGTTTTGATTTCCATTTCTCTAATGACTAGTGATGATGAGCATGTTTTCATATGTTTGCTGGCCTCATATATGTCTTCTTTTGAAAAGTGTCTTCTCATATCCCTCATTCACTTTTGAATGGGTTTTTTCTTGTAAATCTGTTTTAGTTCTTTGTAGATTCTGGATATTAGCCCTTTGTCAGATGGATACGTTGCAAAATTTTTTTCTCATTCTGTTGGTTGCTGGTTCACTCTAATGATTGTTTCTTCACTGTGCAAAAGCTCTGGAGTTTAATTGATCCCATTTGTCTATTTTGGCTTTTGTTGCCAATGCTTTTGGTGTTTTAGTCATGAAGTCCTTGCCTATGCCTATGTCCTGAATGGTTTTGCCTAGGTTTTCTTCTAGTGTTTTTATGATGTTAGGTTTTATTTTTATATCTTTAATCAATCTGGAGTTAATTTTCGTGTAAGGTGTCAGTAAGGGGTTCAGTTTCAGCTTTCCGCACATGGCTAGCCAGTTTTCCCAACACCATTTATTAAACACAGAATCCTTTCCTCATTGCTTGTTTTTGTCAGGGTTCTCAAAGATCGGATGTTTGTAGATGTGTGGCACTGCCTCCAAGGCCTCTGTTCTGTTCCATTGGTCTATATCTCTGTTTTTGTACCAGTACCATGCTGTTTTGATTACTGTAGACTTGTAGTATAGTTTGATGTTAGGTGGCGTGATGCCTCCAGCTTTGTTCTTTGTGCTTAGGATTGACTTGGCTATGTGGGCTCTCTGTTGGTTCCATATGAAGTTTAAAGTGGTTTTTTCCAGTTCTGTGAAGAGAGTCAGGGGTAGCTTGATGGGGATAGCAGTGAATCTATAAATTACTTTGGGCAAAGTATGGCCATTTTCACAATATTGATTCTTCCTAACCATGAGCATGGAATGTTTTTCCATCAGTTTGTGTCCTCTCTTATTTAACTGAGCAGTGGTTTGTAGTTCTTCTTGAAGAGATCCTTTACATCCTTTGTTAGTTGTATTCCTAGGTGTTTTATTCTCTTTGTCTCAATTGTGAATGGCAGTTCATTCTTGATTTGGCTCTCTTTAAATCTGTTATTGGTGTATAGGAATGCTTGTGATTTTTGCTCATTGATTTTGTACCCTGGGACTTTGCTGAAGTTGCTTATCAGTTTCAGGAGATTTTGGGCTGAGACAATGGGGCCTTCTAAGTATACAATCATGTTGTCTGCAAATAGAGACAATTTGACTTCCTCCTTTACAAATTGAATACCCTTTATTTCTTTTTCTTGCCTGATTGATTGTTCTGGCTAGAACTTCCAACACTATATTGAATAGGAGTGGTGAGAGAGGACATCCTTATCTAGTGCCAGATTTCAAAGGGAATGCTTCCAGTTTTGCCCATTCAGTATGATATTGGCTGTGAGTTTGTCGTAAATAGCTTTTATTATTTTGAGATACATTCCATTGATACCTAGTTTATTTAGAGTTTTTAGCATAAAGCACTGTTGAGTTTTGTCAAAGGCCTTCTCTGCATCTATTGAGATAATCATGTGGTTTTTGTCTTTGGTTCTGTGTATATGGTGAATTACATTTATAGACTTGTGTATATTGAACCAGCCTTGCATCCCTGGGATGAAGCCTACTTGATCGTGATGGATAAGCTTTTTGATGTTCTGTTGCAATCGGTTTGCCAGTATTTTATTGAAGATTTTTGCATCTATGTTCATCACGGATATGGACCTGAAGTTTTCTTTTCTTGTTGAGTCTCTGCCGGGTTTGGGTATCAGGATGATGTTAGTCTCATAAAATGACTGGGAAAGGACTCCCTCTTTTTGTATTATATGGAATAGTTTCAGAAGGAGTGGTACCAGCTCCTCTTTGTATGTCTGGTATTATTCAGCTGTGAAACCATCTGGACCTGGACTTTTTTTGGTTGGTAAGCTATTAGTTGCTGCCTCAACTTCAGGTCTTGTTATTGGTCTTTTCAGGGTTTCAACTTCTTCCTGGTTTAGGCTTGGGAGGGTGCAAGTGTTCAGGAATTTATCGATTTCTTCCAGGTTTACTGGTTTATGTGCATAGAGTCATTTGTAGTAATCTCTGATGGTAGTTTATATTTCTGTGGAATCGATGGTGATATCCCCTTTATTGTTTTTTATTGCATCTATTTGATTATTCTCTGTTTTCTTTTTTATCAATCTGGCTGGTGGTCTGTCCATTTTGTTTTTCTTTTTGAAAAACCAGCTCCTGTATTTATTAATTTTTGAAGGGATTTTGTGTCTCTATGTCCTTCAATTCTGCTCTGATCTTAATTATTTCTTATCTTCTGCTAGCTTTTGAGTTTTTTATCTTGCTCGTCTAGCTCTTTCAATTTTGTTGATAGGGTGTCAATTTTAGATCTTTTCTTGCTTCTCATGTGGGCATTTATTGCTGTAAATTTTCTTCTAAATACTGCTTTAAATGTGTCCCAGAGATTCTGGTACATTGCGTATTCATTCTCTTTGGTTTCAAAAAACATCTTTATTTCTGCCTTCATTTCATTGTTTATCCAGTTAACATTCAAGAAAGAGCCAGTTGTTCAGTTTCCATAAAATTGTGCAGTTCTGAGTTAGTTAGTTTCTTAATCCTCAGTTCTAATTTGATTGCACTGTGGTCTGAGATATTACTTGTTGTGATTTCCATTCTTTTGCATTTGCTGAGGGATGATTTACTTCTAATTATGTGGTCAGTTTTAGAGTAGGTGTGATGTGGTGCTGAGAAGAATGTATATTCTGTAGATTTGGGGTGGAGAGTTCTGTAAAGGTCTATTAGGTTTGCTTTGTCTAGATCTGAGTTCAAGTCCTGGATATCCTTGTTTTCTGTCTTGTTGATCTGTATAATATTGACAGCGGAGTGTAAGAGTCTCCCACTGTTATTTTGTAGGAGTCTAAATATCTTTGTGGGTCATTAAGAACTTGCTTTATGTATTTGGGTGCTCCTGTATTGGGTGCATACATATTTAAAATCATTAGCTATTCTTGTTGCATTGATCCTTTTACCATTACATAATGCCCTTCTTTGTCTCTTGATCTTTTTTGGTTTAAAGTCTATTTTATCAGAGACTAGGATTGCAACTCTTGCTTTTTTTTTGCTCTCCATTTGCTTGGTAAATCTTCCTCCATCCCTTTGTTTTGAGCCTATGTGTATCCTTGCATGTGAGATGTGTTTCCTGGATACAGCACACCAATGGATTTTGACTTTTTATCCAATTTGCCTGTGTCTTTTGATTGGAGCATTTAGCCAATTTATATTTAAGGTTAATATAGTTATGTGTGAATTTTATCCTGCCATTTTGATGCTGGCTGGTTGTTTTGTCCATTAGTGGATGCAGTTTCTTCATTGTGTCAATGCTCTTTACCATTTGTTATGTTTTTGGAGTGGCTGGTACTGGTTGTTCCTTTCTATGTTTAGTGCTTCTTTCAGGAGCTCTTGTAAGGCAGGCCTGATGGTGATGAAATCTCTGAGCAATTGTTTGTTCATAAAAGATTTTATTTCTCCTTCATTCATGAAGCTCAGTTTGGCTGGATATGAAATTCTAGGTTGAAAGTTCTTTTCTTTAAGGATGTTGAATATTGGCCCCCACTCTCTTCTGCCTTGTAGGGTTTCTGCCGAGAGATCCACTGTGAGTCTGATGGGCTTCCCTTTGTGGGTAATCTGACCTTTCTCTCTGGCTGCCCTTAGCAATTTTTCCTTTATTTCAACCCTGGTAAATCTGATGATTATGTACCTTGGGGTTGCTCTTCTTGAGGAATATCTTTGTGGCGTTCTCTATATTTCCTGACTTGAATATTGGCCTGTCTTGCTAGGTTTGGGAAGTTCTCCTGATAATATCCTGAAAACTGTTTTCCAGCTTGGATTCATTCTCTCCATCACATTCAGGTACACCTATCAAATGTAGATTAGGTCTTTTCACATGATCCCATATTTCTTGGAGGCTTTGTTCATTTCTTTTTACTCTTTTCTCTAATCATGCCTTCTCATTTTATTTCATTGAGTTGATCTTCAGTCTCTGATATCCTTTCTTCTGCTTGGTCAATTTGGCTATTGAAACTTGTGTATGCTTTGCGAAGTTCTCGTGTTGTGTTTTTCAGCTCCATCAATTCATTTATATTCTTCTCTAAGCTGTTTATTCTCATTAGCATTTTGTCAAACCTTTTTTCAACATTCTTAGTTTCTTTGCATTGGGTTAGAACATGTTCTTTTAGCTCAGAGAAGTTTGTTATTACCCACTTTCTGAAGCCTTTTTCTGTCAATTCATCAGACTCATTCTCCATCAAGCTTTGTTCCCCTGCTGGTGAGGAGTTGTGATCCCTTGGAGGAGGAGAAGCATTCTGGTTTTGGGTGGTTTCATCCTTTTTGCGCTGGTTTCTTCCCATCTTTGTGGATTTATCTACCTGTGGTCTTTGTAGTTGGTGACTTTCATATGGGGTCTCTGAGTGGACATCCTTTTTGTTGATGATGAAGTTATTTCTGTTTTATAGTTTTCCTTCTAACAGGCCCCTCTGCTGTAGGACTGCTGGAGGTCCACTCCAGACCCTGCTTGCCTGGAGATCACCTGCAGCAGCCTCTGCATTCTCGCTGGGCACTGCACTCCAGAGCTGTTCCTTTCAGCCATCTTGTATCATCCTCCTCATTCCATTTCTTTTTCCGATACATATAATGATTTAAGACAGCCTTTGTTTTGTGGTTGTTTGGAATCATTTTGTCATTTTTAACAAATATCAGTTCAAAAATTGTCAGTTTCATTATAGTGGATTTTGACTAAGCTTACACTTATGATCTAGATATTATTCATTCATTCATTCATTTGACAAATATTTGTTGAAAGTTTAATAGATGCTAGAACAATGTTAGCAGTATTCTAAGTGCTGGGTAAATAGTACTGAATAAGACACATAAATACCTTGGCATCATGGGGCTTTCATCTAGTAAGGGAGACAGGTATTTGTCTTATCCAGAGCATTTTCAAGATACGAGGTTAGTATTGCATGTTTTTTCTAATGGGAATGATAGAAGAAACTATAAAAGGGGCAGTAGTTGTTGGCATTGATGTCTTGATTAGATAAGAAGGGAGGAAATTAGAACATGCATGCATTTATCTGGGTCTAAAATTTTCCTTCTTTATATGCCATTACAGCAATGTTTTTAAAAAAAGATTTAAGAATTTGTTACTTTTGAAAATGTATTTATTTTTAATATATTTTTAAATATATATTTTTATATATACCTTATTTTACACACACAGACACACACACACACACACACACATTTAATGTTCCATGTAGGATGAATACAGAATATTTTAGCATCTAGTTCAAGAGGGATGCAGTCAGTAAGCATGGAAAAAGAGAACAACCATATGTTGAAATTTGAGATACATCATGATGAGGGTCCAAGTAGGACTATGTGAATGTAAAGATGGAGTCGAAAGAAAGCAGAGAGACACAGAAATGAAAGGAGAGAGAAGCAGATGGTAAAAATTTCCCTAAAGTGGAGAAGTTATTTACCAAAGTGAGTCGTTTACCAAAGGTCCATTTGTTTATGAAGGACTACAATGATGTGTCTTTAACTTTAAAAATATATATATTGTCCTTTCAAAGCATTTTGAGCTTTCACCACCTCAAAAGACACGTTAGTAAATTAAGCATAAATGCTTTAGATGCAAGTAAAGTCATTTTAAACACAAAGTTGTAGAACGGATGATTCTATGATCTATGCATTCTACACTCATATGTAATATTCATTGACAGAACATACTCATTTGAATTGATACATAATCACATGATTTGCATGTTAGAAATCATCAAAGTTCTATTATTATGTTTATACTACCTAGAGTTGAAGATTTAAAAAAATTCCTCATTTTCCAGGTAATAAAGGCAGTACCGATCTGGATCCCTGGACACCAGAAAAGCTTTTTGCAAGATTAAATGGGATTACCATCAATAGGCCCTCAGGGTGTTTGGATTTGAATTAAAATATAGAAACCTTATTAACAAAATTTACATTCCTCCGTTAACCTTAATCTAATTTTACTGGTATCTTGGCCTCTAATATACAGCAATTCTGCAGAAAGGCGCATGGCTTATAACCCATTTTTGTCATCCTAATCAGAAGTCACTGATCACTCCAGAGGAAAATAGATGCATGAATTTTAAACTGGTTATCACATTCACGTTTTTTTAAATGTATTACAAACCAATATTTTATTCATGAAAACATTAAATATTATATTACTAGCAAAACATTTTCTGGTGCCTTGAAATTTATTCTAGAATGAAGAGTTTTCTTTTGCTTCTTGCCTAAGTGCTGTTCTTCAGCTGACTATGCTCCGTATTCCCCAAGACCACTGACTGTGGCTTCATTTTCTAACAGGAACAATTTACCTGGACACTCTGCAGACAAGGGCTTCACCCCCAAGGAATTGCATTAATAATGATAATTTCATGCATTGACATTGGCAATGGGCTTTGTGGAGAAGACAAAGGGGCCTTGGAATTTCACCTTCTCTCACAGGGAATTGCTTTTACTATGATTTGTAGAAGCCAGGACAGAAAGGGAGGGGCCCCAAGGTGAAATATGAAAATAAATTGCTTTGAGACATTCTCAATGATCCATGCTTAAACAGTCATGGAAATAACCCCTCATAAATAGTCACTCATATTTAAATGGCCAAGCAAATGAAATAATTGAAGCCGGAGAGGGAGGCCACGTTATAGAGTCCAATATGCTTATCCTCATAATTTAAGTACTGCAGAACAATATACTGACAGTTATGGCTCAAAATTAATGAAAATATATTTAATTTACAATAAAATAAAATTGCCATAGATTCTAATTCAGAATTCCAATTCAGAAACATTCATACAGAATATCTTCTGAGTTTCAAAAATTTATCCATCTAGAATTTTCTACATGACTATCCTAGCCAAGCTTTTATAAAGCTAAGAAAAATAAGATAGAAGACGATATCCTCAGCTTCTTTGTTCTCTAGAGAAAAGGATAGTTTTTTTTACTCTACTCTTAATTTATGGTAGAGACAGACAATTCACCAAGTTTTTTTTTAAGTATATGAAACTGGAGGTGTATACGTGCACTAAAATATCTTAGATATATATTCTCCTAAAGCATGAGTGCCGTGTGACCATACCTTTGGAGGTAACATCTTATAAAGCCTGGTTCTCAACAGAGAATTTGGAAGAGCAGTTTTTGTGACTGTATTAAGAGTCACAATTATCAAAATGAAGAAGTCTAAGAATTGAGAGGGTGGGAATGGGTGATCCTGCCAACTTGGGTTTTGCTACAAATAAGCTTTGTCTACAGCTAACTCAGAGAGAGAATATGAGTTCAAAGGAAAATTCATTCTGAAAAATTGATAAGGCAACTCCAGCTTATTGTGATGTTACAGAATAGTGCTAAAAAACATATAATGCAACTCATAAATTGAATCACACATAGTTTTACATATTCTAGTAGTCACTTTTTAAAAAGTAAAAAACAGATAAAACTAACTTTCATAAAGTCTAACCCAATGTATTCAAAATAATATCATTTTAACATATAATTAATATAAAAATTAATGAGATGGGTACATTATTTCCCATACTAAGTCTTGAAAATACATTGTGGATTTATACATACACCACAACTCCATTTGGGCTAACCATCTTTCAAGGGTTCAATACCCTACACGTGGCCAGTGGCTACCAACATAGATAGCACAGTTTTATAGTATAAACACACACAAAGACTTTTTCTTTCTTTTATTCTTAGTTCCTGCCTTCTTTCCTCCCTCCCTCTATCCCTCTATCCCTCCCTTCCTCTCTTCTATCCCTTTCTTTCCTTCCTGCTTCTCTTCATCTTCCTTCCTCCTAGTCATTCTCTCTCTCTCTCTCTCTCTGTGTGTGTGTGTGTGTGTGTGAGAGAGAGAGAGAGAGAGAGAGAGTGTGTGTGTGTCCTTCTGTCTATGAGTGCTCTATATGCAAAGGATACAGTGGTAAGAACTACAAGTCTGGACTCTAAACCATGAAAATGATGCCTTTTTTAAAGAAAAAGACTAAAGATACTATTTAAAAGTACATGAAATCATACTCACTACTTAAAAATACAGCCACAAATAGGACTACAAGAGAAAGCGAGTAGCATGACCAATTATACAATTCACAGTATACATGGTCCGTCGTTGCTAACAGAACTCAAACCAGTTGCTCTAGAGAACTATCTTTTTCCGATTTTATAAATCTAAACTCTTATACCAAGCTAAAATATGAATGCAAAATGGTGGCCTACTCTATAAAGGGTGTCTGCAGTGCTTTTTTTCAGACTTACTTGAAAAATTAAGACTCTGCTCCAGAGCATACTAGAAACCAGATTCTATCAGTACTATCTGAAGCCCTTACACAATACCTGTGATAAAAACTTATCTTTATGAAAATACTTGAATTGTGAAAAAATTTAAGAAAAATTAAACTTGTAGTATTGTTTTACTATTCCATGCATTTTCTGTCATTCAAATTATTTAATAGGTGGTCGACTTTATTATATATCCAAACAATAAGCCTCTTACCATCTAATCCTGAAAGACAACAGCGATGTGGATCCAGAACTAAACTCTGTGAACATAAAATGATGAAAATTCATTAAAACCTTAATGCAAAAAATTATAAAATAAAAATGTTATAACTCCCCATTCAAAAAAGAAATCCACTATATTTTAATAATCAATCATGAATATATTAGAGCAAATTTCATTTACCATACAAAATATGAAGAACTCAACAATCAAATAAGACATAATCAATTCTTGGGGTGATGGATGCCCCATTTACCCTTAAGTGATTATTACGCATTGTATACCTGTATCAAAATATCTCATATATCTCATAAATGTATGCATCTATTATGTATTCATAAAACATAAAAACAATTTAAAACAGAACATTATCAAGAGTTTCAAAAATAATAATAGTAATTTTAAGTGCTTTGGATGTCTTTGAATCAATATTCATGTTCTTTAAAAACTGAAGCTTGGCTGGGTACAGTGGTTCACACTTGTAATTCTAGCACTTTGGGAGGCCAAGGTAGAAAGTTTGCCTAAGGCCAGGAGTTCAAGACAAGCATGAGCAACATGGAAATATCTCTACAATTTTTTTTTATAGTTAGCAGTTAGTGGTGGCACATGCCTGTGGTCACAGATATGCCAGCGGCTGAGGCAGGAAGATCTTTGAGCCCAGGAGTTCTAGGCTACAGTGAGTTATGATCATGCCACTGTACTACAGCCTAGGTGAGAGAGCAAGACCCTGTCTCTTAAAAAAAAAATGAAACTTATCTCTTATGTGGCATAAAGGGGAAGATTCATATAAATTTAACTATAAAAAGCACTAGAAATATTTGCTTATGCTACATAATATTATTTTTAAATAGAATATTTACATTTCCAAGCAAACTACATTAACATGCACTTCTCAAATCACTGAACCAAGGCTGAATATGCAATTCCTCAAAATGAAGAGCTACCTTAGGATCAGGACTAGACTCTTCTTTAATAAGAAAAGGTCTCAGACAGATAATAACAATCACTCAAGAGGGACAATTTTAGGATTTTAATAGATCCTAAGGCTTACGAAGTATGGTCATCATGAATTCCAAGCACACACCATAGATCATGAATTACTCTACCTTGACTTTAGTTTCCTCCAAAGGTGAAAGGGACAAAGGAAAGAATTACAGGCATTATATTGTTTGTTTTTTTATTGATATTGATATCATGCTACCATTATGTTCATTAGAAGACAACAACTAAAATATCAACAGTCCCAGAAGGCAAAATGAAATGGCTAAAAATATATTTATTGATTTCTAAAGAAATATTACTAAGACACTGGAATAATAACTCACCACCGTTGTCATTGAAAGGGTCTTGGCTCTTTCTAAATCAGGGGACAGATATCCAGAATATATGATGTTGTTCAAATGTTGTGTTGTGGAACATACTTAAATTGAGGACAGAGAGATTTCACCTGAACTCAATCTATTCTTTATATTTTCTCTTGTTGTTGTTCTCTTGTTTCTTTTAAAACATTGAAAATTGTAATTAATTACTTGGAAATCCAGTGTGAAGCCACAATCACAATCCATCAAGTTAGGCTGACATAATGCATTTATGCATTGAAAGCTTTCTAAAAATACAGGCAGGATGGATATAAAGAAACTTGTATACGTAGGAAAATTGCCATGCGCTCTATGGGGAATTGGAATTTTTTTCTCAAAAGGAATACATGTAATGACATAATTTTTTCTTTTTGGTTGACAATTGTCTCCCCTTTCTGTAGATCCTAATGCTCAAATAATGGATCTTGCCAACCATTATGAACTTCACCCCATCTGGGGACCCATAACTTTTATTGTGGTCCATTATCTGGCCATTAGAGGCCACAAGTGTCTTCAACACAATAGTGTAACATTTGCTGAGGAAAAGGTGTGGAAACTGTGGAGGCAGCAGGTTTTCTAGTATCTAAACCCATGGAAACTCCAAAACCTCCTATATTGAGACCATTCATTTTCCTTATGCTGAAATCTTTACAGTGTATGCCTCTTAAATAAAGTTTGCTTAGCCAGCCTTATAGGGAAACCAAATATTCAACTCAGAGCTGGCATGAAACCATTCCCCTTTACCTTTGTTGGAGCAATTCTGATGCTAAGTGGATTTGTTATATATATTTAGCTTTTAAGCTCTAGCTACCTTAGAAACAATATTCTTTTGTGTCCTGTTTTAGTCGTTGTTGCTTGGCACAGGGTTTCACTCTGTCACCCAGGCTGGAGTGCAGTGGCACAATCGTGGCTCACTGTAACCTCTGCCTCCTGGGTTCAAGTGAATCTCCCACCTCAGCCTCCCGAGTAGCTGGGACTACAGGCATGTGCCACCATACCCAGCTAAATTTTTTGTATTTTTTGGCAGAGATGGGTTTTCGCCATGTTGGCCGGGCTGGTCTTGAACTCCTGACCTCAAGTGATCGGCCTACCTCAGCTTCCCAAAGTGCTGGGATTATAGGTCTTCTGTGACTGTCTTTTTTCATTTACCATTAATGTCCTCTAGGTATAACCATGTTATTGCAAATAAGAAGACTGTTTTCTTTTTAAAGACTAAATAATATTCCATTGTACATATATAACACATTTTGATTCATCTGTTGAATGACAGTTGTGTTGTTCTCATATCTTGGCTACTATGAACAATGATACAATGAACAAGGGTTAGAAATATTTGTGATCCTGATTTCAATTATTCTGTGCATATACCCAGAAGTGGGATTGCTGGATCATATGGTATTTTTAATTTGGAGGGAAACATCAAACTTCTCTGTAGAGGCTGCACCATTCTACATTCCCACCAATGGTGTTTAAGGGTGCCAGTTTCTCCACATCTTTGCTGACATTTATCTTTGATTTGTTTGCTAGTTTGTTTTGATAATGGCAGTCCTAACCGTCTCAGTTTTAACTTGCAAGTTTTAATCTCTGAAGATTAGTGACGTTGAGTACCTTTTCATATACCCGTTGGCCATTTGTGTATCTTCTACGGAGAAATGCCTGAATAGACAATAAGTTCTGACCCTAGAGAAGATCATAGTTAAGTTACTGGATTGACTCCACTGAGAACTGGGATCAGTGGGGTCAGTGGATTTACTCCACTGACCTAACTATAAGTGAAACAGTTAGAATGAGGATGACTTGCAGTTCTCAAGACCAGCACTAAATACACATGGCCTGCCCTAAGATTTTATGACTGCTGCAAAAATAGGAGAAACTCAAATAACATTAACTAAAGCCTTTTGTCTGTGTTTCCTTGTTCAAGAAAACAAGCACACCATTTTAGCTACTGTTCCCTTTGTTAGCTATTGGCAAGCTCTTTGTTACGCCTGCCAGTCACTGACGTCATGATTACTTTCTATTTGTATTATCCCTTTGATCATTTCCACACACTTTGATTAACTTAAAAAGAAGCGTAGTTCAAGATGCTGCATGCTTTTGATGCCAATTTTGGCCCATCTTTCATCTAGAGGGTGAGAAGAGCAGGTTGCTGTTATTTTTGGGGGGGCATAATAGAGAGTATATGGAACTCAGAATAGCTCAAGTGCTCCCTAAGTTATAAAATAAGTGCTTCTCACCTCTCTTGTCATTCATCTCCCAATTCTCCGATAATTTTGAAAAGCTTTATGGTTGGCAAAAATTGGTGATTATCCCCAGCTTAATTCTTACATCAAACATTACATCTTCTATTAGCAGAAGGGTAGGTGGGAAATCTTTAGATTAAGCCCATTCTCTGTAACATCCTGACCCAAGGGCAAAGAGACCATTACTGAGACTGCTCTAATGGTTTTCTCCGGTTTTCTGTGAGGCTAAAAATCTGGAATCTTAATTAGGAAAGGGCCAAAAGATCACTTCATGGATATTCCCCGAAGAGGGTGATTTGTGTTTTTACTGTGAAATACCATCTATATGCCAATGGCCATTCAACAATATGTAATTAACTACATTTAGTAAGCAACTACTGTGTGCCAGACCCTGTTTTGGATGTGAGGCTATGGTGTTAAACAAGACAGATAAAAATTCTTCCTCTCCTAGCCTTTTCTTCCAGTGAAGAAAAGCAGGAAAAAAATAGAAATAATTAGACAAGAAATATCAAACAATTCCCATGAGGAGGATGGAAATATTTTATTGAGGGATGTCCATTCATATTAGGTAGATAGGAAATACCTGTGTCTGAGATAGTGACAGTTATTATAAGAAGCAAGCTGCCATAAAAGATCTGAAAACAAACATTTCATGCAGAAGGTCATTGGGACAAAGGCTCCAGGACTTCATGAGTTTAACATCCTCTGGGAATAGATAGTGTGGCAGGAGCAGAGATACCAGACATGAAGACTGAGCAGGAGCAGTCGTAAAGTGGGAAGAAAGCCAGGTGGGACGGTGCCAGACAAGGTTAGCCAGGAGGGCAGGAGCCAAAAATGGTTTGGATTTTATTGCAACTAAGTGTGACTAAAAGTCTTAGAAGTTTTCAAGCAGGGTTGTGGTTTTGTATGATTTTTTTCTTTTCTAAAAAGGCTATTCCTTTCACCTTGCAGAGGATTAGTTTTCTGAAAGGAGATGTGGTTAAGAATGGGTACAAAAGGTCAGATAGGAGACCATTGCAATAATCCAGGAAATACTAAACTCATCCTGGCTTACACTGGGGTAGAAATGATGATAATGGAAAGAAAGGTAGGGGTTCAAGATACACTCTTGCTATAAAGTTGAAGGATTTGCTAGAGTTTTAAAAGTGAATATGACAAAAGAAACAAGAAATCAATTATCATTGGTCTTTAACAACTTGGTAAATAGTTTATTGAGATGAGGGGAAGAGTAGCATGGAGGTGTGAATTCTGTGTTTACATATTCCATTTAATGTGGAAACACACCCACAGCCACCTAGTCACATGTGCACATACGTGGACACCCACACATACTATTATGTTATTTATGTCATATACAATATGGTATATACCTGTGTGTGTATATATTTGAGAGACAGATATAGGACTGCACTTTCACAGAGCCCAAGGTTTCAAGGCATTTCTTTTCTTTAAAATGCACTTAACAAATTTAGTGGTTATGTTGGTATTGACAGTTTATTAATCCATATATATATATATATATATGTATATACACACACACACATACAATTGTATACTGTGGCAGTTAATATATCCATGAGAATGAGAAGTTATTCAAAAAGAATTTTCCAATAAATTGCATTCAAAGCCTGTAGCAAAACACTAAATATATGCTTCCTAATCATTTCTCCTTAATATGAGATTGCCTGACTAATTATACACACACAAACCTGTGTATGTATAAAAAGACATGCTTGTATGTATATACATATATTATGTATTATGTATGCTTACATGTACATATGCATGAAGTATTTTTAATTAAAGTACATTTATACACTTTACTATTGGATAAAAAACATTGTACTTACACACTTTTTTAGCCTTTTCTATGATTCTATGCAATTCTTATTTATGTTCTTTATGCATAATTATTAGAATTTGTATAAACAATATTTTCTGCCCATGCCTATGTCCTGAGTGATATTGCCTAGGTTTTCTTCTAGAATTTTTAAGGTTTTGGGTTTTACATTTAAGTCTTTAGTGCATCTTGAGTTAATTTTTGTATGAGGTGTAAGGAAGGGGTCCAATTTCAGTTTTCTGCATACAGTGAGCCAGACTTCATGATAAAAACACCAAAAGCAATTGCAACAAAAGCCAAAATTGACAAATGGGATCTAATTAAACTAAAAAGCTGCACAACAAAAGAAACTATTGTCAGAATGAGCAGGAAACCTACAGAATGGGAGATAATTTTTGCAATCTACCCATCTGACAAAGGTCTAATATCCAGAATTTACAAGGAACTTAAGCAAATTTATAAGAAAAAAAAAAACAAACAATTTCATGAAAAAATGGGCTAAGGATATGAACAAACACTTCTCAGAAGAAGACATTTATGTGCCAACAAACATTTGAAAAAAGTTCAACATCACTGATCACCAGAGAAAAGCAAATCAAAACCACAGTGAGATACCATCTCATGCTAGTCAGAATGATGATTATTTAAAAGTCAGGAAACAAAAGATACTGGCGAGGCAGTGGAGAAATAAGAACGCTTTTACATTATTCAAGGGAATGTAAATTAGTTCAACCACTCTGGAAAACAGTATGGCAATTCCTCAAGGATCTAGAACCAGAAATACCATTTGACCCAGCAATCCCATTACTGGTTATATACCAAAAGGAATATAAATCATTCTGCTATAAAAACACATGCCCATGTATGCTTATTGCAGCATTATTTACAATAGCAAAGACATGGAACCAAGCCAAATGCCCATCAGTGATAGACTGGATAGAAACTATGTGGCACATATACACCATAGAACACTATACAGCAGTAAAAAGGAATGAGATTATGTCCTTTGCAGGGTATGGATGAAGCTGGAAGTCATCATTCAAAGCAAACTAACACAGGAACAGAAAGCAAAACATCACATGTTCTCACTTGTAAGTGGGAGCTGAACAATAACACATGGACGAGAGGGGAACAACACACACCCAGGCCTGTTGGGGGTCGGGTATGAAAGAAAGAAACTTAGAGGATGGGTCAATAGGTGCAGCAAACCACCATGGCACACTTATACCTACCTAACAAACCTGCACGTTCTGCACATGCATCTCATTTTTTTTTAAGAAGAAATAAAGAAAAATGGCTGGGCATTTTTCACACCTGTAATCCCAGCACTTTGGGAGGCTGAGGCAGGTGGATCATCTGAAGTCGGGAGTTCAAGATCAGCCTGACCAACATGGTGAAACCCCATCTCAAAAAAAAAAAAAGATGTTTTCTGGAGAATGTTCTTGCTTTTTTTGAAAAGGTACATCTGGCTCTCTCATATTTTATTGTCATAACTAGTAAACAAGAGTATTCATACCTATCAGAGTAACTTTTCTAAAACACATACCAATCATATTCTCACCACCAAAGCTCTTCCCTGTCTTCTTACTACCATGGGACCAAGTTCCAACAGTGCTGTATGTTATATAAAACCTTTCCTGACTCAGACTCTGGCTGCTTTTACAGCCTCTTCTATCATCAGACAAACTAACATTCCGTGTTTCAGTTATGAGCACCCTATGTTGCCATTTGTTCCTAAAGATGCAGATGCCTGATTCTGTTTTATACCATTACCCCTTTACTCAACACCACTCTTTCTTCTTAGAATGCCTTTCCCTGTCCCTCAGCATTCCCCAACCTTAGACCATTCTCAGTTTTATTTTATTAATTTTTTAATTATTTTTCTTAGAGACAGAGTATTGCTTTGTGGCCCAGGCTGGAGTATAGTAATGCAATTGTAGATCTACAGCTGAGCTCATGTGATCCTCTTGCCTCAGCCTTCCGAGTAGCTAGGACTACAGGCATGCAACACTAGGCCCAACTAATTTTATTTTTTATTTTCATAGAGACAGGGTCTTGCTATGTTTCCCAGCTGATCTCAAACTCCTGGTCTCAAGTGATCCTCCATCCTTGGCCTCCCAGTGTGCTGTGATTACAGGCATAAGGCACCACTCTTGGCTCTATCTACAATTTTATACTTTTTATTCTGTAATCTGCTACTCATAGCTTGTTCATCTATCTCTGTCTTCTCAGAGTTTTGGGCAGTCCTTGACCCATAATATACTTCTTAGTATATGTACAGATGAGCCCTCCATATCCCTGGGTTCTGCATCTAGAGATCCAACCAACCACATCTAGAAAATGTTCAGGAAAAATAATTTCACATGAGAAATAGAACTACCATTCTACCCAGCAATCCCATTACTAGCTCTATTCTCAAAGGAAAACAAATTGTTCCACCACAAAGACACATGCACTCATATGTTCATCACAGCACTATTAACAATAGCAAAGATATGGAAACAACCTAGGTGCCCATCAGTGGTATACTGGAGATAGAAAATGTGGTGCATATACACCATAGAATACTGAACAGCCACAGAAAGAATGAAATCATGTTCTTTCCAGCAACATGGATGAAGCTTCAGACCATTATCCCAAGCAAATTAATGAAGAAACAGAAAACCAAATACTGCATGTTCTTACTTATAAGTAGGAGCTAAACCATGGGTACACATGCACATAAAGATGGAAACAGTAGATGCCAGGGACTACTGATTGCGGGGAGGGAAGGCTGAAAAACTTCTTATTGGGTACCATGTTCACTAGCTTCTGTTGATGGAATCAATAGAAATTCATATGGCAGCATCACCCAATATATTCTTGTAACAAACCTGTACATGTAACACTTTCATATAAAATAAAAATTTAAATTAAAACAGAAGTTTTCACCAGATGCAGTGGTCCACACATGTAATCTCAGCAATTTGGGAGGCTGAGGCAGGCAGATCACCTGATGTCAGGAGTTTGAGACCAGCCTGGCCATCATGGAGAAACCCCATCTCTACTAAAAATACAAAAAATATCTGGGTGTAATCCCAGCTACTTGTGGGGTAGGAGAATCACTTGAACTTGGCAGGTGGAGGTCGCAGTGAGCCAAGTTCATGCCATTGCACTCCAGCCTGGGTGACAGAATGAGACTCCATCTCAAAAAAAAAAAAAAAAAAGTTTTACAAAGTTTCATAAAGCAAAAAAAACTTGCATGCATGAAATACTACATTGAATCCATATGAATGAAGTGATATGTGTCATTATATCAGGTACTATGAATAATCTAGAGGCAGGACTATATATAACATTGAAATGAACTGAAACACAGTATCACATCTTCCATGAAGATTTGTTAAACCTCTTTCCTGTGACTTCTCCATCTCCTGTCTCTACTCTACCTCATGCATAAGCCAACAGCGCACCTCAGTCACACTACTGGTCTTCTCCGTTAGTCTGTGCTCCTTAGAGAATCCTGTTTTATGCTTGCATCTTCTGTGCCTAGAGCAGTACCTAGCATAAAGTATCATGGAAGACACAAAATAAGAAAATTATTATATAATGATAAAATTTGACAAGGTCATCAGAATCAGAAATGAGGCAATGTGAAGTTTTAAATTGTCTTTAACAATATAAAAGACTTAAAATATCTCATCAATGACCAGCTTTATAATACTAACTTTTCTATTTGGCACACAGTAAAGAAAATAAAAGAAACAAAAAAGGGCTGCAACAATATTAAATTCATTCAACTGAATTTTACTTATCACTTTTTCTGTCTGAGATGTGATTTCTGAATCCAAAGACATCATAGTCCAAAATGTGGGATGTATACATAAATTCCTACCACACAGGGGTCATATGATAATTATCACCAAAAGGCTAGAAAAGCTCACAAGAAATAAACCAGAAGAGTTTCAGTCTGAACAGACTAGGAAAGGCTCACAACAAAGATGGCCTCTGAGCTTAACCTGGAAAGGACAATAGGAGTTTTAAAGATAACAGCAAAACATGGAAAGCATTTCAGTAGGGGGATAAAACAGCATTTGTAATTGCATAAGTGAAGAAAATTGGAACTTAAAAAAAATGGTCACCAAGCATTTCCATAGTTCTAAACCAGGGGTGTCCCTCTCTTGCTCAGGCTGAAGGGCAGTGGTGAGATCTTCGCTCAATGAAGCCTCAACCTCCTCACCTCCTGAATAGCTAGTAGTACAGGTGTGTGTCACCACATCCAGCTAATTTGTGGGGTTCTTTTCTATTTTTTATAGGGACAGGTTCTCATTATGTTGCCCAGGCTTGTCTCAAACTCCTGGGCTCAAATGATCTGCCTTCCTCACCCTCCCAAGATGCTGGTAATACGGTCATGTGCGCCACTGTACCTGGCGCATACATAGATATTTTAGATCAGTAGAACCAGACAGAGCCAAAGCTGTATTTTTTGAAAAGGTTCCACGGGTGATCTGAGGCCAGTCATTGACAGAGGGTGGGAAAAGAAAGAGAGGTGACCACGTTAGATGCAGTTAGTGATCTGGAAAGGTAGGAGCCAACTCTTCTTTTTCTTAACTGACAAATAAAAATGAATATATTTAGGGTGTACAGCATGCTGTTTTGAAATTATGTATACATTGTGAAATTGCTCAACCTAATTAACATATGTATTACCTCACATACTAGTCATTTTCGTGGTGAAAAAACATCAAATTTACTCTGTTAGTAATGCTGAAGTATACACTATATTGTTATAAACTAGAGTCACAGCGTTACACAATAGATCTCCTGAATTTCTTTGTCCTATCTAACTTAATTTTTTTTAATCCTTTCACCAACATTTCCCCAATCCCCCACCCTCAGCTCCTGGCAAACGCCATTTTACTCTCTGCTTTTCTGAGTTCCACTTTTCTAGATTCCACATCTAAGTGAGATCATGTAGTATTTGTCTTTCTGTGCCTAGCTTATTTCACTTAATATTGTGTCTTTTGGGTTCATTCATGTTGTCACAAATGAATTTCCTTCTTTTTTAGGGCTGAATAGTAACGCATTATAAATGTATCCTACATCTATCCATTCATGACAGGCATCAATTCTTAAGCTAAGCATTTGAGATTTTAAGTTGGGAGCCATCATTCCTCCAAAAACTTAAAATCTAGTTAGAGAAATTGGACATTCCTTCAAGATAAGCATTACCACACTTTGGATTAAGTGCCAAACGAGAGATAAAGACAATGTTTGCTATGGAAATTCAGAGAAGAGCTAATTTAGTTGGGGAAGACTTCATGAAAAGGTACGAACTGAGCCTGGAAACATTAGGTCTGGGATGGCAGATGCTTGGCCATAATTGAGCCACAGCTCCTTCCCAGACC
The DNA here is from genome assembly GCA_004027715.1 of Plecturocebus donacophilus. Taxonomy (NCBI): domain Eukaryota; kingdom Metazoa; phylum Chordata; class Mammalia; order Primates; family Pitheciidae; genus Plecturocebus; species Plecturocebus donacophilus. Next base: position 34,556 of record PVKP010011072.1, read on the forward strand.
ATACAAGACATAGGTAAGCATGGCAGAGTCTTTCCAATTTAACCCAGATGGAGCATCGGAATCCTTCTCAGCATAGCAATAACCCACTCCAGTTGGGTAGAGTTGACTTTCAAGGTAAAATTCTTTGCCATCCCTGGTATAAATAAGCAGAAAGGAAAGTTAAATGCATTCCAAGCAGGAGTAAGAAATGTAAGCCGGAGTGGAGGCAGCCAAGTTCATAGCATGTTTTCAGCTTGTAAAGTAGAAATCACATAGGAGAGAAATAAGAGAAAACTTTAGATTGCTGAGGGCTATAACAATTGCCTCATTTTTATACTGATTTCAGATTACTAGGGTCTGTTATCCAATTGCCTATTTATATCATAGTCTCGTATGCATACTTGTTTCATTATTTCCTACACTATAATTGAAGCTGTATCTAAAGAAAGAAAAATACATTGCCCTCTTTAGCCTTCAGCCTCTCATTTCTGCATTTTTTCCCACAGTAATACCACTCCTCCATGCAGTGTCTCCAGAAATTTCCTCCCTCCCTTGAAGCCCCATCCCCACCACATCAAAAACTTATCTGGCCACAAATAAGGGTAAATTCACACTAAAATGTAAATGATTGATATGATGCAAATCATTACTATTCCCTGTTTAAAGGGTGCCAAGCTTTTTTCTGTTTTATTTGTACAAATTCATGGAGTACATGTACAATTTTGTTAAATGCATATCCACCATGAAAGTAACATACATTGTACCCATTAACCAACTTCTCTTTTTTTATTGCTTTTTAAGTTCTGGGGTACATGTGCAGAACATGCAGGTTTGTTACATAGGTATACACGTGCCATGGTGGTTTGCTGCATCCATCCCCTCATCATCTACATTAGGTATTTCTCCTAATGTTAGCCCTCCCCAAACCCCTACTCCCTGCTATCCCTCCCTAGCCCGCCTGTCCCCCAACAGGCTCTGATGTGTGATGTTCCCCTCCCCGTAACCATGTGTTCTCATTGTTCAATACCTACTTATGAGTGAGAACATGCAGTGTTTGGTTTTCTGTTCTTGTGTCAGTTTGCTGAGAATGATGGTTTCCAGCTTCAACCATGTCTTTGCAAAGGACATGAACTCATGTTTTTTTATGACTGTATAGTATTCCATGGTGTATATATGCCACGTTTTCTTTATTCAGTCTATCATTGATGGATATTTGGGTTAGTTCCAAGTCTTTACTATTGTAAACAGTGCTGCAATAACCATACGTGTGCATGTGTCTTTATAATTGAATGTTTTATAATCCTTTGGGTATATCCCCAGTAATGGGATTGCTGGGTCAAATGGTATTTCCAGTTCTAGATCCTTGAGGATTTGCCACACTGTCTTCCACAATGCCCATTAACCAACTTTTTATCATCCTTCCCACCTGCCCCTGCCCACCCCACAACTTCCTCACCCTTCCGAATCTCCATTATCTATCAATCTACTCTTATGTCCATGTAAACACATTTTTTCAGTAGCCACTATGAGTGAGAACATGTGATATTTGTCTTTCTGTGCCTGACTTGTTTCACTTAAGATAATGACCTCAAGTTCCATCTGTGTTGCTGCAAAAGACATTATTTTATTCTTTTTTATGGCTGAGTAGTATTCCATTGTGTGTGTGTGTGTGTGTGTGTGTATATATATATATATATATATATATATATATATATATATACTATATTCTTTTAATCCATTGATGGACATTTAGGTTAATTCCATACCTGTAGTGTTGTGAATAGTGCTGAGATAAACATATGAGTGCAGGTATCTTTTGATATATTGATTTTTTTCCTTTGAGTAGATACTCAGTAGTGGGACTACTAAATCAAATGTAGTTCTATTTTTAGATCTTTGAGCAATCTCCTTACTGTTCTTCATGGATGCTGTACTAATTTACATTCCCACCAACAATGTATAAGCATTTCCTTTTTTCTACATCTTCATGAACATGTTACATCTTGTCTTTTTAATAATAGCCAACTTAACTAGGGTAAGATGATACCTCATTGTGGATTTGATTTGTATTTCTCTGATGATTAGTGATGTTGGACACTGTTTAATAACCCGTTGGTCATTTGCATGTCTTCTTTTGAAAAATGTCTATTCATATCCTTTGAAGGTCACTGGCCTTTTAATAGAGAGACAGGGGCCTTAAACTAAGCAGAATATCTCAGCCATGGCACTATTACATTTTGAACCAGGTAAGTCTTGGTCATGGGGACTGTCCTATACATTGTAGGATGTTTAGCAACCTCCCTGACCCTCTTACCTATTAGATGCCAAAGCACTCCCAGTCCTGACAATGAAAAAACTCTCCAGACTTTACTACCTGTCCCCTTGGCAACAAAATCACTCCTAATTGAAAACCACCAAGTTAATGTAATAGATCTCATAATATACTCCTGAAATCTCTTTATCAGGCAACTGACAAAGCTGACCAGACTCTATAGATCAACCCTTGCTGGTTGTCAAAGTAGCAACATCCAAGGAAGCTTTAAAAACTCAATGATTTTTTTTAAAAGGGTTTCTTGGCATCAATTCAAATAGAAACCAACGTAAATTGACATTTGTACTGACATTCCATGCATTATCATTGGTTTAACGTTTGGGAAGACAAGTTTTGCAAAACATTGTGGTAAAAGATGCTTTGTATAAATAAAGACAAATAGAGGGTTTCAGGCAAAACACAATGACTTTGTCAGTATTTCCCATGAGCCATAAATAGTCTGACATTGCAGTCTGACAATGGAAAGCTAACATAAAATATACTTCAACATGTGTTTGGGAAGTATTTCCTATGCTTTTAAACATCAGGCAATATATTTGCTACTTTTCAAGAAGTGTAAATATAAATACTAAAACACTATTTTTTGTGCTTCCTACCATTCCCTTTGTATATTTTTTAAGGGCTTGACACACATTCCCAATGGTTAATTAGTAGAATAAGGCATATGTCAGAAGAAAATAGCAATTTCATTTGTAACACTAGAATTTCATGTTGATGAATACCAAAATTTTATTTCTCAGAAATATCTAAGAATTAACAGTGCTGATACATCTAAAATAGTTTTAGACTCTTAACTTTACTTAACAATATCTTAATTTTACCTTCTATACTCTAGGTATTATGATAGAAATATTCATCCACCTTAAATGAACATATGCAAGTCATTTTTATAAGTTAGTTTATACTATGAGTATACATAACATCTCTGGACGAGTACTTCAACTCTTAAGCTAAGGATCTTGGATTTAAAATTGGCAGCCATCTCTCCTCTAAAGTTTAAAATCTAGTTAGAGAGATTGAACACTACACAAAAAAACAATACACTTCGAGATAAGTACCAAATGAAAGATATAGACTATGTACGCTAAGGGAATTCTAAGTATTATGGGCTAAATATTATGGATTATACTACTAGAAAAACTTGACTACTCTATCAAGAGAGAGTATTATTACTCCAAAGTGGTTGAAAGCATTGACTTTAGAGTCAGAGAGCCTACGTTTCTAGCCTAGTTCCGCCCCTGTTGGCTGTGTGGTTTGACACATCTTGCTTATTATACTCTCTAGGCATCCATTGTTTTATCAGTATAACAAGTAAAATACTAGAGTTTCCATTAGAAGGTTGAGAAGGAAAGATAAGAGGATTAAATTGATTGATCTATGCAATGTGTTTAGAACAATAGCTGGTACATAGTAAGTGCTACATAAGTATTTGCTACTGTTGTTCATTAAAAATCAAACAGTGCAATGGGTCTGAGAGGCAGACTAGTAGAATAGTTAAGAATCTGATCTGAGTCAGAACATCAGGTTCTCCACCTCTTATCAACTTTTGACAAGTCATATGACTTTTCTGAGCTTCAGCTTCCTGACGTCTACAATGGAAATAATAACTGTATCTACTTATTAGGGTTATTTGAGAAATAAAAGTAATAATGCACATTAAGTGCATGGCAACATGCCTGTTGCAGTACTCAATAAATGTCTCTTTTAAATATTTACATGTACATTAGAAACAGGAGGGAAAAAAGAGAAGAAAGAATTTGTCTTCAACAGTCATTTCAACAAATACTTACTTAGTGCCTCCTCTGGGCCAGGCAGTTGGTGATACGAAGTGAACAAGCGTGAGCATAGTAGCTCACACCTGTAATCCCAGCACTTTGGGAGGCCAAGGAGTGTGGATCACTTGAGCCCAGGGGTTCAAGACCAGCCTGGGCAACATAGTGAGATCTGTCTCTATAAAAATTTAAACTTTAAAACTTTTAATTTAAATATTTAGTGCAGTGATGTACACCTGTAGTCCCAGCTGCCTGGGGGACAGAAACGGGAGGATCACTTGAGCGCAGAAGTTTGAGGCTGAAGTGAGCCATGGTCACTCCACTGCACTCTAGCCTGGGCAGCAAAGCAAGACCCTGCCTCAAAAAACAAACAAAAAACAACAAAGGTGAACAAGGCATGATTTATGTCATAAGAAAGCTGATGCTCTGAAGAGAGTTCCCAAATTCTCTAAAATTTGACAAAGGCAGTAGTTGTCGCAGTGTTTTCTGTCAATTTATAGAGAGCTTTATCAATAGTATCTAGTCTGCTATGGTTCTCCTTTTGATTTCTCGTGCTTCTATTCACTCTTCTGTTTATTTCTGTTACTGATATTTACTGAACATCTGTTCTGGGTCAGAGCTGGTGCTAGACCAGAGCACACATACGAGAGTGAATAAGAGAAACAGATTTCTGAAACAAAGGAAAATTAAAATCCAAAACAATATGTGATGAAATAAATGCATATAAGCATATTAAAGAACTCATGCAAGAAATGGAGGATATTCTCAGTAGGAATATGAGTTTAGTTAGTCACCCATTGATAGTAATGTATTAAGTAAAGAGAGGATGCAGCAAACACTGTTTCTATCCTTGCTAACTTTAAAGATGAAACAGTAATTGCTGAGATAGGTTATGAAGTATGGCAATTCTAGAATGAGGTTACGTAAAACAGCATTCAGTTATGACTCTGCAAATGTATAGTTTTGGTGTCAGAATGGTTTATTTCTGGTTCTGGGATAAGAAAATCAGACTAAAAGATACAGTGCTTGAGTTCTAATTCTGATTCTAACATTAATTATCTTTACAATCTTAGACAATCTCAGAGCCTCTGTGTGTATCTTTGTTTCTGCATTCTTCATATGGGAACCATGACACTTGGACTTTCTACTTCACAGGACTATTTTAAAGGTTCATGGGAAATGATACATACAAGTGTCTTAAAAACATCATACAAATGAAAGGGACCAAGACATTTTAAGGTCAAAATAGAGGATCTGCAAAAGGAATGCAAAGGTACCACTTGAAAAAGAAATATTTTTTAAAAATTCAACACAAATCCACGTGTTGGTTGTTCATGATCTAAATAATACTTTAATTACTGCATGTTCTATGTGCTCTGTTGCAGTGAGGCCAGCATTTAGAAAAAGACACCTTCCATGCTAGGTAGAGTTTGCGTTTTTAATGTAGAAGAAGGCAGCTGTAGCTTCCTAGTGCAAGTGCAAGGCTAACTTTTGTGGTGCCTGGCAATATTAGCAATCTTCTTTTCTTCTCTTCTCTGAATGTTGAGTGATCTGGGATGAAAAACTAACAAGCACCTGTCAAATCTGATGCCTCAGCTTTTCTGACAGAAGGTCCACTGGACTTTCTTATCAAGAAAGCTTTTATAAGGAAGCTGGAACTCTCTCTCTCTCCCAGAAAGGAAACAGAGCTCATCAGAATCTCTGGACCCTTGACTTAGAGGGCATGCTGTCTCCAATGAAGGTCTTTTTTATTCAGATTTGACTTCACATTATGGCTAATCAATACCTCACAACTGTCCATGCCCCAGTCAGATGCACGTCTCTCCATCAGGCAGGGAGGCTTCCTAATTGAGAAAAAGTCAGAGACCCAGGTACCAAGCCCTCGGGCCATAGTCCAGCACCCACTCTCTCTTTTGATAGCATTGTAGAGGTGGTGGAAATAAAATATAGAGACATGACAGGCACAGCCAAGGAGGATCAATTCCTGTCACTTGCCACCAGTGTTTACTGCTTCCCCAGGTCTTCAGAGGGTGTTTTTCTTTCATAGCTTAGGGGAACTTAACCTTTTAAGAATGGGAAGATGGTGTCTTCATGAATTTTAAATTATTTTTATCTCCTGTGTCTAGGTTTGTTGATTAGATTAAAATGATTATTTGTTTTCTCCCTCTACCCCAATACCAAATTTTGTTCAGTCATACATAGCTGGGGGAAAATGTAAATGATAGTACTCATATTTGTGGCTGCAGATTGAAGGAGACCTATTAGAAAGTACTTGTGTAATAACGTGCCTAAAGAAAATAGCACATTTTTGTAACTCCAATATTGAAGAGAAAGTAGACAATTTTTAGTCTCAAATTTGTCACCATTTACTTATCTAGAAATGAGGTCCAATATCTTGGTGAAAACTTAAAGCAACTGGCCATTGTTTCTAGTTATTTTATAATAGCCAAATGCCATATAATAAGAGACTTGCAGAGGTAGGATTTTTAAATTTTTCATTTAATTATTTGAGTATCTTTCAAGCATGACCTAACTTCTCTATATTTAGACCAGAAAATATAATTTTGAAAGCATTTTGAAACAGTTACATAAAAATTCCTGCATCATCAATAAGTCTATTATTTAATTGCATTTTTATGACTAGTAACAAAAATTTTCCAAAATACTAATATTCCTTGTGTTTATGATAGCCTCACAAACAGACAAAAATCTTGTCTCTTCAACCCCAGAACTACTACAACCACAGAGTAAAAAAATTTGTGATTTAGCCAATCAATGTTTTATAATTTTGATGAGACTGATTTAGCTGTTTTCCACCCCCTCTGCCATATATTTATACACATATAAAGTTGACTACATTGTTGGATATTGAGTAAATAAAAGTGTCAACATTTTCTAGCTGACAAAAATGTTTTGCAAAGCAACTTTTCAGAAGGTAATGTGTAAGAAGAAATTTAGAAGAGGTTTCTATTCTTTGCTATTATCCTAAAAAGAAATTTTTATTCACACAAACTTATATTTAAAAGACAGAATTTGGGACTTAATGAAATTAACCAGTATGTTTAAGAAATTAAATATCTAGATTTTGGGGTTAAGTTTTTAAGCAGAGTTATTATTCCTCCGAAGATTTTTAGCTATGAAATCTTTCTTAGCTGTACTATACATTTTCTGCTTTAGTTAGACCAGTGTGCTGAATGGAATCTATTTTTCTTTGATGAATCATGAAAGAATTCAAAGTCCTTTGGGCCTGGGGATCATTATTTTTAACATCAGTTCTCCCTGAACAGAAATGTGGGGATAAAGATCTAAAAAATTTAGTAGCATGGATATCAATCCTCAGGACATATCCCATAAGCTGTTCTTTTTTAAAAATAATTCAACCCCTATTGTCCATTTAATTTATTTCCATTTGCCTCTTTCTCCTAGTTTGATTGCAAAAAAAAGTCAATTGAGTGAAGTTTCTGGTTAACTACACACTCAGCAATCTAGACTTTTCCTATGCTATGTGTCTACATTTTAACCAGCATTGGTATGAGCCGAGCAATTTTTATAAGTTGAAAAATACATACAGCCAAACTAACTTCAAAGAAACCTGACTGTATGTTGAGCAAAACACCTTCTGGGGAATCTCACTGGCATGAGATAGCTGACCTTGTGTGCCCTGTTCCACTGATTCATAGAAGATACCCATACTTAATAGAAGCTCTCCTTCTTGAAGTCCTGGAATAGGTCATCTACCTCCTCTGGGTTTAGAAAAGATCTATGTATTCTAACTCAAGTACCTATCATTATTCTCTTACAGAAACTTCCATGTTCTTTAATTTTTTGAATTGTTGTCTTGCTGAAAAGAGTAACGCAAAGAGGCCTTTCGTAATGAGGTGTTATCTCAATATGGTAACCTTCCCTTCCCCCAGTGTGATTTTGATGTTTGGTCTCCTACTTAGCTCTAGAATTCGGAAGATTGCATTGTCTTTTGAGGCTTTTATTATACCTGTCTATCTTTTCAATCAGATTCCACTAATTATATTCCATTCTTTCCACTTTGATATCTCATTAAAATCTTATAAATGATCATGCAGTGACCTTGAAGGCTATGCATAATACATGAAAGTAAACCTGCAGTAAAATGTATTCTTTCACTCCTGACTGGCTACATCCCACGCTTCTTTTCCTCTCCCAAGTGACTCCAATTGGGAGAGCTTTGCTAAGTGAGCCAAGGTATGCAGGGATGTGCACATCTCCCAGCTCTAGTATCTTTCTTAGTCATGACAGCTGCAATATGTTAATGGCTTCTGTTTGGATGTGATGGCCTGGTTACTACTTAGGGCACTATGCTAATTAACACAGGATGGCAACAACAGGTGCAGATGTCATTTTACATCAGCATCATACACATGCACAGATAGCTAGCAGCCCAGAAGCAAGCCAAGAAAGTGTTACCTTGAGTCAGCAGCCTTGCAGTCTCTGAACAGATCATCTTTAATGCCTATGATTAAAGGGTTCGTGGGGCTGCTGTTGCTTTTTTTCCCCCTGCAAGAATGTTATTTCTGAATATATGGGATGTCTTCATCAGCTCTTAAAAGTTATGTTTCAACAAAATGCACTTCTTCGGCAGATCAAGTAAAACGCACAAGGTGTGTATTTGTGAAGGTTTCCTTATTGAATAAAAGTTCTGCTGAGCCAAATTTATTGCACTGAGCATTATCTGAAATGGGCATGGTTTTACACAAAGTGAAATCCTATCAGTTGGCACTGGGTGATTTTCCCAGCAGATTTATTGCATTCTACTTTATGAATGTTTATTTGGAGGTTTGGTTTTTTTAGTCATATTCTTCTTACATTTTAATGAAATTTAATAAAAGTGGAAACACAGAAATTCCTCTTAAGACATTATTGCATACATTCAACTTAACAATGAAATGAGTTCTTTACCCAAATAAGGGGAAAATTCACATACTAACATCTTAAACGAGTAACAAATAATCTTCTTCTCTAAAACATAATTTATTTTTATACAAAATGATTAAACTTATTTATAAGGGTCACTAATATACTTTACAAATTGTCCCAAAGAGATTTATATTTATTATACAATCCAAGAATATTGGAGACGAACACAAACAGGTGAGGAAATCATGGCAATAATACAAGTACATCCTATGGGTTGAATTGACTACCCTGGTTCACCACTCACTTGGCCACATCACTTTTTCTCTGAGCTTCATGTTCCTTATTTATAAAATAGAGATGTTGGAATTACCTCAGGTATTACAGAATTGCAATTGGGAAGCTAAATTAAATTCAATTAGAAAGGTTTGCCTTTGGTTTGTATTTTTGCCATAGTAGTACTAAGTATCCCATGATTATGTTTACATGTCATTAACAGGTAAAATTTGGAGCTACCCAAGGCTAAGCCTCTGTCAGATTTACCTTTTTATTTCCACCTAGCATAGTACTTGAGCATAATGGGTGTTCAGAATTACACTAAATGGATTTGTAAATAACTGTATCAGTGGTTCTCTTGCCTTTTTGTCTGGGAACCAAAAGAGTTTTATTTACACTGATATTTACAGTACTGGAAATTAAAACTGAGAAATTTTTTAAATACTAATTTATTAGGTCATTTAAAATGACTTAATAAAATTATATAGTAACATATTTTTATTAACAATTATATTTTCCGAAGCAAAAAAAGATTGTAAGAAAAGAAGCAGTTTTAAATTTTGTAAATTTCTTTAGCATCTTCTTAATAGAAGACAGCAAGGTTTTAATGTCTGCATCTGCAGACATGTAGTTTGAGGAACTCAAAGACCTCCTAAAATTGCCACAGGGATTTCCAGAGGTTCCCCAACCACACTTTGAAAACCACAGTGAATCTCTAAAAAGACAGAATGTTGGCAACCTGTGTAACTGCAACCCAGGTGCATTTTGGAAAGCACAAAAGGATAAACAAAGTTCATGTGGTATGAATCATTAGCCGTATCATAGAACAGAAAGCAGCAATTCCCAGTACTTTCATGATTCTAGAACTTTACTATTAAACATTATTAATTAATATATTCAGGAGTATGACACAGAACTTAAGAATCTGAATTTTTGCATTAGGTGCAACTGCGTTCAAATCCTGTGTCTGTCAATAAGCAGCTTAACTTCTCTCAGCTTTGTTTTTCTCTTTGGAAGAATATAAATAATAATTTCTGCCTCTAACTGTTACTGTGAAAACTAAAAAAGATCATGCAAATATTTAGCACAGTGTCTGGATAGAGTAAAGTTCAGTGAATGTTAGTGACTAGCAGAGAGGGAGGAAGAGAAGATGAGACCTTCCTATAAAGGAAGCTCATTCTTTTATAGCCCTGTATAGCACATTAAAACTCTGTTAAACCATGACTATTGTTTTATAGAAATTTAGTCAAAAACCACAAAGAAACTATAAATAAAAAACAAGGAATGCCAATTTTCACTTGTGTCGTATAAAACCTTAAAGAGAATTCTGTTCATAATCACCAGCCAAACTTCTCATATCTATTTTTCCTAGTCCATTTTTTGCGCATCATATGTTTGCAAACTTGCAGTATTCCAGCCACCACTCCCTCCCCAATTCTACTGTCCACCCAGCCTCTGACTCCCTCCCCCACCACTTCTGGTCCACCAGCTTTGTTCTTCCCCTGGGACCTATCCCTCAACCTCCAGCCCCTTAGATCTGTTCTTTTCCTGCCTGTACTGTTTTGGCATTCCAAAATCCAGGAAACACTCTGGCCAAGACAGATATCCATGGAGGGAGAAAATGAGTAAGAGAAGGAGTAAGGCAGACAAGCAGGAATGGAATTGGGTTGAATGAGAGGAAAAAAAAAAACTATGAATATTCTAGTGTTTGGTAATTTTATGATTTCCCAACTTCCACAGATATATATTGCACACCTCCTATATGTCCATTGCCATGTTAGATGCTGGAACAAAACACTGTCTCACTACTCAAGAAACTGAGTGCAGGACGATGTAAGCTGAAAACCTGAGACCACAATGAGCCCTCACTGAAATTCATGTAAATTCTTTTTTGAGTTTTATTTTTGATATTAAACATGAGAATAGCAGAGGAAACAGACAGAAGGTAACGATAGCCGACTGGCAAATGCCTATGAAGTACACTCAGTAGAAAGCTTATATGTATTTAGCCAAACACACAGAGTAAACTATCCCCACACACTCTTTTAAATGAGTCAGGATAATATTTTCTGACATAGTTTGCGATGTATTTTTTGCGTTCTGTCAATCTTGTCTCCCTGTGAATTCTCATTCATTAAAACAATGGCATTTCTCACTTTAGAGATCAGTGGCAGTCAAAATAAACCAGTTCTTGCTCAGTTTAGAGTCTCCAATTAGACTTTTTCTAAGATTACAGCCTTAAAAGTCAAATGTGTTGAAAAAGAAATGGATTTTCTAAGTTCTAATAGCTTAAGAGCATTATAAATTTAAAACAAATCCGGGAGATTGGAGCATAGGGTAGTGCAGAGAAGTAGAGAGATAACTTCAGACCAACTTTCCCACATTAGTAAAAGGAAATAGACGTTTGGCCAAATAGCAAAGTAAAGATGACTGGAGGGGGCAAAGCAGTCTTAGATTCTGCCATGATCCTCAAGACAAGACTCTGTCCTAATGCACACACCACCCCTCCCTCCTTCCTCTGCTGACATCTGACCTCACTTCCCAGAGATGTCCATTCCTCTAGACTTTTGTTTCCTCATCATGAAGTTCAGAAGAAAAGAGTTGCCTAATTGGCAGAATTGTTGTGAGCACTGCATTTCATAAGTGCTTAAAACAATGCCTGGTATGGCAATCACTTAACAAAAATTAGCTGTCTTTACAAACAACATTATGATTATTATTGTTTTTATCCTTATTTGTGCATAATCAGCTCCAGTGACCACACTGAGAAGAGAATCAGAGACACTGTGGGAGGAAAAATCATTAGCAGATGAGGGAAATTAGCAGGTTAGAGGACACCTTTTCTTTATTTGACTGAATATTAATTGAACATCTATCAGTGCAGGTCCCTGACCAGGATGCAAACATAGCAACCACAAAGAACCAGCTGGATCCTGACCCAACCCATCTGCCCCTGACGGAAACCAACACTTTTGCAGAGTACAGATGGCAGGTGCCGCTTCCTTCCTTCCTGCAGCAGCATTTACCACTGGTCTGACGGTCTGATGACCACTAAGAACCAACAGAGATTGCCGGGAACCTTCATTCTTCCCTTCCCTCCACCCTGGGGCTCACTCGCTCCACCCTCCGTTGGTCCCCTGCACCAAGAAAGCAAGGCAGCAGTAGAAAGAAGGGTCTGTTTTATGAACGTTCTGTTGCTATGGAGGTATACTTATAGACAATAATGAGTCATGCCAGGCATTGCAGGATTTTAAAGAAAGAAGACAAATTTTAAGCCTTTTTGTAAAATATGGAGTTTCCTTTAGAGGCAAGGAGAATTTAACACAGAAGTTACCCCCAAAATTTGTTCTAGAAGTTTCACTATTTTAACATACACATGTAAAAATACAAAACTAGATGAGGACCTCACATGTCTTTACTGATTCCTCACTTACACAGTTCTTAAGCCTACACAGTTCTTAAGCCTATGTGCTCTAGAGTTGTAGTAACTCGTATTACCAATCCAATCTTAACTGGCTCCCACAATTTCACCCAATCCATTTCTCAGTTGACTGTCATATAAATAATGTACATAGGACTGCAGGAACCTTATGTTCATCTATGGACACATGGGAATCGCTTGAAATACAGGAGCTATTGCCGAGAACTTTTTTCTCACTGCAGTTTATTTCTTTATCTTATGCTCTGTCTTCCACTTCTAATTATTTATTTCTCTTAGAATTCTTTTTTTTGTCCATTAAATATGATTATTATATACTGGAAATATGATATTATATACTGGAAAGTTCTTACTGTGTTTTTCTGTTGCACTTCTCTAGCCATGGATCTATCTTTTCATCATTAGCATTAGGCACTATCAGAATCAAAATATTTGGTGAAAAGAATTTATTGGATTTTTCTCATCATGACTTATGAGGTGAAATTAAAAGTTCATGTTTATTTCACATAAGTAACTTTTCCCATGATCTATGTAGGATAAGAGGCCAGACATAAGTCACTTTCATTTTGCATTTTATCATACATGGCTGAACACCGCATATATGCAACAGCCACCCTGTAAGTGGGCACTGGCTAGGAGGAGGGAAAAGAAAGGAGGTGAGAAAGGAAAAGAGGAGTGAAAATGGAATGGGAGCAACGGCACTCACATCCACACATACTGGTAACCTGCCTGTTGCCCAAGCTCAAAATTGTGTTCCACAGGAACTCTGTGCAATGGATTCCCTAGTCTGATCAATTTACTAGTAAGATCTTTTTAAAAAGTAAACTTTTGTATACCTTTTTTAAAGCTCAAACATTTTTAAATAGATAATGTTGACCTAAAAATAATTAACCAGTGAAATTTCTCCCTGGAAAATTGTGAAATACCACTGGATTTTGGAAATGAGTAGCCCAACATCTTACCCTAAATGGACTCTGAAATATGAGATGATACTTTCTGACTGTTTAGATTTCAACATTTTCTCTCAAGTGATTTGTTGACAGTTCTGGTTACTAGTGCTACGTAACAAATTATAGTCATTCCACTGTATCTGTAAGGGATTAGTTCCAGGAACCCCTGCAGATACCAAAAATTTGCAAACGTTCAAGTCTTGTATATAAAATGGTACAGTATTTGCCTATAACCTACACACACCCTCCAGTATACTTGGTATTATCTCAATCATTTCTAATATCCAATAAAATGTAAATGTTGTATAAATAGTTGTTATACTGTAATTTTATAATTTTTTTAAATGTTTGATCTGCAGTTTATTGAAACCAGAGATATGGCCCATAGATACAGAGGGAGAGCCAACTGCAACCCAACTTAGCAGGAGACATGCACAGTACATTAAGCAATTCGATTCTGTGAGTCAGTAATTCAGGCAGAGCTCCATGGGAATGGCTAGACTCTGCTCTGTGATTTCGGGGTTCCCAGCTAGAAGACTCAAAAGCTCGGGTTGAATCAGTAATTGGGGGTTGAAGTCATTTGGAGCCATCTTCAGCACATGCCTGGTGATGGATGCTGGCTGTCACCTGGAACCTCAGTCTGTTGGCAGGAACACTTACAAGTGGCCTCTACCTGTGCCCTGGGCTTCCTTATAGCATGGAGGCTTAGGATGATTAGACTTCTACTTGGTGGGCCAGAGTTTCAGGAGCTAAGTGTGCTGGCCAACAAAGCAGAGCTGCACTGTCTTTTCTGACCCAGCCTCAGGAATCACATGAATGTCACTTCCACTGCATTCTCCCATTGATAAGCAACTAATAAGCTGCCCAGGTTCACAGAGGAGGGAATTTTACATTCTTTCCTGAGAGGGCAGCGGCAAGGTTCTAGAAGAACAGGTAGGACAGGAAGTTGTGTTGTAGCCCTCTTTGGAAAATTCAATCTGCCACCTCGATTCAAAAAAACCACCGATGAGAAATAATAGAGAAAACATCATTTGATTCATTACTCATTATGGTATATAACAATTCCAGTTGATTGATTCAGTTTTTCACTTGTTAATCAGTTATTTTGCATTGGGAAGGTCCGATAAAATTTCCCTTTCCTGCTTTGTAAAATATTATTTTTCATTAAAAAAAATAGTGATGAGAAAAGATAAACAATGTATTAAGAAAGCAGAAATTCCTAAATTATGCCTCAGAATTGCTTAACTAAGAAAATTTTTTTTGTGAAAATACAAACTGAAAAATACATTTAAAATTTTGTGCTGGTGTCATGAAAGGTGAGATTCGAACTTAAGACTGTGAGCTGGGAAGCTTTAAAAGATTCTAGAATGAGAGATACTGGCAGTCACTTCTTAAGCCATGGCTAGATTTCTGGTGAGAAGAAATTACTAGATTCCTCAAAATACCGATATGTATGTGAGCATAGCCATAAGATATATGCATTAGGATGCTGCCCTGGTAAAATGGTAAATAGATTTCCTAAAGTATTAAAATAATAAGGGTCCACTGAGAGGAAGCTTGGCTCTGTGTACTTACTAATCTTTGCTAATTTTTGTAATCTTCTGCATTTCAGGTATTATTTGGCCATATAAACCTGAATGTTTAAGCTCTCACTTTTGTTTTTCATACTTATAGAATCTTTGCAGTGACGCTTTAAGAAGAAATGAAAAGTTGTGGTCTACATCTCACACCCATAACATACATAAATACTTCAGAGCCAGAAGTTAGCTTATACCATATCCTAGTCAAATGTTGCCTTTTAAACCATTCTACAAGTCCAGGTCCTTTACAAAAATCTATTTTATTCACAAAGGGATATTTAGCTAATGGAATTATAACTCCTTGGCTTGGCTCATGAATTGTGCTTGCTAAATGAAGCTTCCTCAGAAATCCATGCGGCATTTACAACTCCAAAAAGCCAAACCCTGGCTGGGCCCACTAATACCGAGCACATATTATTTTCATGCACTTCCATTTGCGTGTGCAAATACCCATATTTGCTCATGGAAATTGCCCAGGCAAGCAGATGATAATTTGGAAAAAGGACAGCGCTATTCAGCATGCACCAATGCATGAAGAAACACATGCTTTCAGTGCACAAAGATTACCCAATCTGTGGGTAGTTCGGGGAGGGGAAAAAAATGAATGTCTTGTATGCTCGGCAGGTGAATTGACAAATAAGGAGGATTCACTTAAAGGAAGCTGCTAAAAAGTTAGCCTCATTTTACAGTAATTTTATTCTAGCTTTGCCTATATAATTCACAGTCGTTTTTCAGTTTGGGAAAAAAAAAAAACTAGGCTGAAGACAAGAATTAACTACTCGATTTCCTCCTCTTTAATTTCCAGTGTCAGTTTTCATGGTTATTTTTGTTCTCTGTTTCTGCCTTCTGTGAATACATCTATGTGAATAACTCTCCTTTTTGCTCAGTTGAAATATATTTGGCAATGTGAAAACCAGCTTCTGTCACTTCTGCTATCTTAATTACCTTTGTTAATTCTGCTGGCTCTTTTCCCCCAACATTACACCATCTATCCTCTTCCTTATCAAGCTGGTGACCTATTTTTCTCCCTATAGCACTCATTATTCTGTCTTCTCAAAAAGTAGATTGAATGGAGATGGGATTGGGAACTAAAATATTGATGCATGGAAGCATTATTGTGTGCTACTTCTGGGTGGCCGAGTTTCTTCAGCAGTCATGCTGGTAGCAAGTAGATTCAATTTGTAGTAATAACAACAAATATCACTGCTTTTCCCCTACAATAGTTAAGACCTCTGTAAAGCCCCTCACCTCTATGTATTTCAGGTATATCCAATTGGCTCTCACATGGGTGTGGTTCCCCAGCATGCTGTATCTGCTGACTTCAGCACCACACATTTCATCTTTACAGCATGCCATTGCCCCTCCAGGACCTACATCTCTAACTGCCAGGCACTGGGTCTGCTCCAGGACATACATCTGTAACTGCCAGGCACTGGACCTGCTGGATATGGCACTATCTTTGGGCACTCCTCTCACACACCATAGCTTACTACTACTGCTAATACATCTGAGCCCATGAAGAACCAATGTCATTGGCTGTTGGCCTGTAAAATGGATAAGAATGTCTCTCTCTCTGTTCGTGTATTACATTATTTCAAATGGCTGCAACCAAAACATTATGCTGTGTCTCCAGTCCTCACTTTATCTAGCAGAACTTTTTATTTTAACTTACAGATTCTCTTCAAGAGTCACGATAAGACTCAGGCATGTGTGCAGTTGGTAGAGAGGAAAGAATTTGCCTGGGTAATAGACACTGCCACCTGAGAAAGGGCCAGAGACTCCCTTCCCTTCAGGAGTCCTAGGTGTTGTTATTGGATCAAGCTTCTTATGCATGAGTTACCTATTATTAAGATCCCTAGTCCCTTCCAAAAAGAGATTTTCAGGGGACCACCCCTTCCAGTCCAGCTGACAGGCTCACAAATCTTTGAACCTCAGCAATCAACACAACAAAGTGCTAGGACTCCTATCACACTTTGCATTTATTTCTATTGGTTCTTCTGTCTAAAATGATTATTGAGCTCGTTGTTTCTCAGAGGGACAATATTAGCATTAAAGTTCCCATGGGAGTTTCGTTATTTTATATGACATTAATAATTACTATTTTGGTTAAAAAGAAAAGAAAAGAGAAAGGGAACAAAAGAGAGGCAGAGGGAGAGAGACAACCAGCAGTCAGCATTAGAAGTAAGCTCCCAGCCACCCGCTGTGAGATTTCCTCACTGTACCCAGATTCACAAGTCACTTCAGAGAGAGAGGGAAGATGATAACTCATATAAATGTCACTCTCTTAGATTACCCTGTTGTTAATAGGGTTATTTGACATGTTGAAAAACGTTTAAATCTGATTAGATAAGACTAAGTGGGCAGCCACTTATTTAAAAGAAAATGGTAATAAGAGAAGAAAACATTTAAAAGGTTAGAAGAGAGAAGAAGGGTGGGAGAGAAAGAGAAGCATTTAAAAAAAATTTTTTTTTCTTTTCTTTTTTTGAGACAATCTCCCTCTGTTGCCCAGGCTGGAGTGTAGTGGTACAATCTTGGCTCACTGCAACCTCTGCCTCCAGGTCTATAGGCCTGTGCCACCACACCCTGCTAATTTTTGTATTTTTAGTAGAGACAGAGTTTCGTCATGTTGCCCAGCCTTGTTTTTGGGTTTTTTTTGTATGTTTTTGTTTTGATTTGTTTTTTGTTGTTGTTGATGAGACAATCTCTCTCTGTTGCCCAGGCTGGAAGTGCCGTGGTGTGATCTCAGCTCACTACAACCTCCGCCTCTCGGGTTCAAGAGATTCTCGTGCCTCAGCCTCCCAAGTAGCTGGTACAACAGGCATGTGCCAATATTCCTGGCTAACTTTTGTATTTTTAGTAGAGACAGGGTTTCACCATGTTAACCAGGCTGGTCTCACCCTCAAGTTACCTCAAGCGATCTGCCTGCCTATGCCTCCCAAAGTGCTGGGATTATAGGCATGAGCCACTGTGCCTGACCTGGGGCTGGTCTTGAAATCCTGGACTCAAGTGATCCACCCACCTTGGCCTCCAAAGTGTTGGGATTACAGGCATGAGCCACCATACCCAGGGCTTCGAGGTATTTCTTTATTAAGGTACTTACCCAAACAAGTTTGTATAGGTACATCAAACGTATTAGTTTATAAAGGTCATAGTTTTGGTCAAGGTACAAAAACTGTACCATAAATAGGGCAACCATTAGACTGGCCAATTATCTCAGATTATAAAGGAAAATGAAAACAAAAGATAAATAATGATTTGGTCTCTGAAACCAATCTAAGCTGTCATCAGGCAAATTTTTAGCTTCTTCATAGAGGTGGCCCAGTTGTATAAAAAATACACAATTTTATTATAAAAAGAACTATAAATCTGACATACAAATGTTAATAAACCATGTCTTACTGGTAACAAGTTCCCTTCATCCATCTTTTCAAAATTAAAGTTTATTAAAAACAAGGAGGATATTAAAAATTACCTATTTAAATCATGTTTTATTTGCTATTCTTAATTGAAAGAATACTTTCATTCAACAACGGAAGTCTATTTTAAAACTATTACATGGGTATATGTTTGGATATCAACCATTTCAAATTTCTACTAATTGAAGCTAGTTATTTTGACTGAGCATAATTTGTTCCAACTTTGATGAAGAGAGTGTGTGTGTGTATGTGTATGTGTGTTTTAATAAAGTCTATATCATAGCTCTAATATTAAATCTAGGACTAAAACAAACACATAATAAATATGCTTGGGCAACTAGAAAGCGTATTTCATATATGAGAATGTGTTCTAAGTAGATATTCTTCTAAAAGTTGCTCATAGAAGGACTCTATTATTCCCAATTGTTCAACTATTAAAACCATTACATTACGATATAACATTTTAGATATTTATTATAAGTTTTCCATCTTAACACACAGCATAACTTTGGACAATTATGTAAATGTGGATGTTTCACTTCTGGTAATAAAATGTAAAATGTGAAATGTGTTTAACCATGTTGGATTATTTTCATGTATTGAATAAACAGTGAACTTCTGTTTCCAAATTGCTCACTATTTAAAACTCAGTGTAACTCTTCATTTTACAGATTTACTTTGCTCATTCTTTGTTAATTAAGAAATGCTTAAAAAAAAATCAATCTCTATTCAAACTCATTTTGCAGTTAATAGGCTGCCATATAGCAGCTTACTGTCTAATCACTCCATTATGTGTTACCTGGCCTACGTTCCATTAGTAAACATTTAAAATTTTAACAGGGTAATTTGTTCATATTACAATACAATCTTTACTTCACTTGAAGCATATTCAGCATGGGTCAGAGGTTAATGAAAGTCTAGGTGAACATCAGTACCGAGGTTAACTTCAGCTAAGCTGCAGAATCTGAGGTCCAGGATCATGTGCCTTTTGGTAGCTAATTTTTCCTACCTGTGTAGTAGGGTTATAGAAAAATTATAATTTTAATTGATTATAAAATTGACCATGGTAAGTACCTGTCCCATTTTCAGCTTCTTCTCTAAAAACCTAAAACACTCTAAATTTGCTGTACTTGAACCAGGTAACCTCCCTGGCATTCACCAAAGTTGCCAATGGTCTGTCTTCCTACATACCTAGCACTAAGATATAGTAGATGCTATATCAATATTGAATGAATAAATGAACAAAAATATCCTGTTTAAAAGGTCAAACAATTCCTTCCTAAAATCTCCAAATTCATTTAATCCAGTCCTCTTCGTTTCTCCTGAATGATTTTTGGTATCTGAGTGATGTGTTAATATTTATTCTGAAAACAAGATGTTATTTCTATCTTTATTACTTTCCGACAGCTTTCTCAAACATTTGCTCCAATGTTTTCTCTTCCTCATTATATTTTTCCAGCAGCCCACCTTCTTGGATCTTGAACTGTCCATCCTCTCAGTACTATACTTAACCGAAAGACAAATCACTGTCCCATTTCCTCTCACATGGGAAAAAAAAAATCCCTGCTTAAAAAGAACACACTCTGCATTTTCATTTATCCCCACAGTTTCACACGTGTAGCAATTTTATGTCCAAAATATTAGTTATTGGAAATTCTCTTTGAAGAGAGAAACATTAAAAATGTGATTAAATCATTTTATTAATCCACTTTATACTCGGATTCTTTTCTAAAATCAGAAAGATCACATGAAAATTTTAAATTATAAAGTATTATATTTCATCCACTTTATTAATCTAAAGTGACACTGATCAAAATAATTAATATACTTTATTTTTAATGTTTTATAATGTAGGCTTGATTATCTCTTTTTCAAAGTGAATGTGCAAATGTCACCCTTTTATTTTTTTTCAAGAAAATTGCAATCATCATTATCAACCAAAAAGAAAGATCATGGTTCTAACTAACAAGGATTCTCTATTTTTTTTTTTGCTGCCCATAACACTGTTTGCCCTATAGTTACCCAAAACTCTGATTAATCTGAGTTTTATCTAGTTTTAAATCTAGTTATTTATCTAGAGCCAAGGGGTCACACCTAGTTTACCAGTCTCTGAAAAAAACATTCCCAATACATCTGTTTCAGCATCTTTTGTGCTAAATTATTGTTGAGAGTAAAATCAAATAGAATTAACCATTTAGTTTCCAGAAGCACTAGGAATCTTCTCCTCCTCCCACCCCAGAA
Organism: Plecturocebus donacophilus; assembly: GCA_004027715.1. Taxonomy (NCBI): domain Eukaryota; kingdom Metazoa; phylum Chordata; class Mammalia; order Primates; family Pitheciidae; genus Plecturocebus; species Plecturocebus donacophilus. Next base: position 55,428 of record PVKP010011072.1, read on the forward strand.
AATGCGCATTGACACGTACCCCAGACCTGGCCTGAAAGCCCTGGGGATTCACGTACCCTCTGAAGTTCATCCTCGAAACACAGATTTTTTAAAAATCCCAGCTTTAGTTAGAAGGTAACAAAACACAAGACAATGGTGCAAAACTTGTGAGGGGAACTATGTCAAGCTGTATGGAGATTTTTAGAAACTTCTGTTGTTTGACTCAATGGACTCACTTTTTCCACAAAAAAACTTTAAGCCATTACTATGGACTAGGTAGATTCAGGGATATAGCAGTGAACAAAATTATCAACTGCTTTAACAGAATTTACATTGAAGATAAAAAAGATTAAGATATCTAAAAGAAAAGTCCGAAATCAATTAAGAAAACCATGGTAAGAAGCGCAGATACTATGGTGGGCAAAGAAATAGACAAAGAAATTTGATCAGGCAGAATTATGATGGTTTTCCATGGAGAAGGACCTAAGATTAAAATGTCTCTGAGGAGCACAGCCACAAACAGCCGCACTACAATGTTCATGCAGGCTTAGTAGCTGGCTTCTTCAGAGAGGAATGGATGGGATATTAAAGGAATGCGGTCTTTACCCAAGTTTCTTCTCCAGGGACTGAAAAATGCCAACTATACCCTCAGTCCTCAGGGTTTAAATACTGTCTCTAAAATCTTCATCTTAAAGGAGGTAGGGGCATTTTTTCCATGGCAATGTAAATTCGCTTTTAAATAAAAGTTTGTCAGTACTTATCAAAAACCTTAAAATTCTGAGAATTCATCAACTCTCACATTTGTGTAAGAGTGTTTGTTGCTGCTGTGTTTATCTCAACAAAGGAGAGGAAACAGCCAAATTCCATCAACAGCCCACTATATCAAGTTTTATGTATTTATACTTTGTTTTCTATGTGGTCATGAAAACAACATGAGTTAGACTTGTGTGTCCTAAACTGAAAGAAGCTCAAAAATACATCTTTAAAAATTTCCAAAATAAAGGTACAGAATAGTATATGTATCTCCATTTGTATAAAAAGAGAAGGATATACTCCATGTATATGCTTGCATAGAATATTTCCAGAGAGCAATAAAAGAGATACACAGCAGAGGTTGCCAACAGAGAGAAGCAGAAGGCTCAGGTGGAAGACAAATTTCTTTTTTATTATATACTACTTGGAATTTTACAATGGACATACATTCCTTTTTGTAATAAAAATAAGCTAGAGCCAAAAGTGACTAGGGTTTTTTTAATGCATATCTTTGATTTGGAGAGTCTAAGACGCTTTCAAAAAAAAATTTGGATGAGAAACATATATATATAAGGATTCCCTATTAATTTAATACAGCAAAAATGGGTGGCAATTCACATATCTGACAGTAGGAGACTCTGTAAATAAATGATAATTTATCCATAAAGTGCAATGCTTTCCAAACACAAAGAAAACCCTTATGGAAATACATTTACTGACATGAAACATTTTAATTATTGTTCAAATTGAAAAAGCAAGTAATACGTGTAATGTCTATATATATGTATGTGTGTGTGTGTGTGTACATGTGTGAGTATATGTGCATATGTGTGGGGTTAATGGTGGAAAGACTGAAAACATTTTATTCTCTTACGAATGATTATCTGTGTTTTCTCTGTGTTTTGCAGCAAGGCATTTTCACTTTCACAAATATTTGATTAATGAGAGTAAAAAGGAGAAGCATAGTATAAAATATCTCCCATTAGAAAAATTGCATAAATAAACATATCTACATAGTTCTGGAATCAACAGATAATCTTCGGATAGCAACATTCAGGATACCAAGGAAAGGAATTAAAGATAGACAAGACGTGACCAAGCACTACTTAAGGACATGGGGCATAGCCCAAGGTGGGGACCTATATATATATATAGCAAAAGGTTTTAAGCCACAGGGCCAGTGTGTGGTCACTGACAACTCTGGTAGGAGTGAGAGAAAATTAGATACAGGGGTTGCCAAGAAAATGGAGGTCTCTAGAAGGGTTCTGAAAGTGCTCAGTAAGTTTTGCCTTTGCTGGCCTCAAATATCACCAAGTAGGAGCAGCATGAAAAAAATTCAGGCTTATAAGATAGTTTGGCTGTGTCCCCACCCAAATCTCATATTGAACTGTAGCTTTTACAATTCCCACGTGTTGTGGAAGGGAGCTGCTGGGAGGTAATTGAATCATGGGTGCTGGTCTTTTCCATACTGATAGTGAATGAGTCTCCTGAGATCTGATGGTTTCATAAAGGGGAGTTCTCCTGCACACACTCTCTTGCCTGCTGCCATGTAAGACATGACTTTGTTCCTCATTCACCTTCCGCCATAATTGTAAGGCCTCTCCAGCTATGTGGAATTGTGAGTCAATTAAACCTCTTTATAAATCAGTCAGTCTTGGTTATGTCTTTATTAGCATCAAAGGAACAGACTAACACAGTTTTCTTTATGCTTACATGGAGGTTCAGGGGACCTGTGAGTTGTTTTACCTGAAATGAGATCTCTTCATTGAGTTCGTTATACAATTACAACATAAATGGCATATATTTTCCTGAGAGCAAAAGCTAAGTTGAAAACTTAAGTTTTGACCTGAAAAGAATGCAAAAACAAAAAAACAAAACTATTTTCTCTGAAAGTTATCTTGTTTGACAGACACGTATATCTAAACTCCAGCAAATTTATGTAAATTTGCTATTTGGAGATTTATAAAACTTGAGTAAGTAAAATTTGTTCTGTGGATGTTTTATCCCTCAATCAACCTTCGAGAGTATTTTATTTCTTTTCCTCTTTTAATCTGTTTAAGGGGTAGGGGAGAAATAAGATCCCTTAAAGTATACTATTTAGGCCTTTCCCCTCTCCTTTCTAAGAAGCTCATAAATCAAAATAGAAAAAACATTTTCACACTTGTTTCCTCTCAGCAATATTTATTGAGGACTCAGACTGTGTACACAATTCAATCTCCCAGATACTACAAAGAGAAATAGTAGAATTATCCCCTGCCACAGGGCACTTGCAGAGAGAAACAAAAACACATGCTCCACAGGCTGTATGCAAAGGAAGCCTCTAAAATATAAAGCCAATTGCACCCTGTGTGTGAGTTTATATATTTCCAACTTAAAGCAATAAAGACTCCACAGTAGAGGACAAATGAGCCTAAGACAAAACTGAGGTCTTAAGTGGCATTTAAAATCTGATTTCTGAAAAGATTTTCATATAAGAAATTAATAGAGAACAAAACAAAATACATTTGATGCCAAATACTAAACTGCTCCATATAGAAATTAGTATCATAGGCCTGACATTAATATCATTGGGTTAAGAGTCTTTTTTTTTTCCTTGTTTTATTGAGGCCTAATATGCACATAGTGAAATGCTGGAAATGCACTAATAAGCGGCACATGTAACCAACACTCACATCATGATCTAAAACATTCCAGCACCCAGCAAGCTTCCTCTTGCTTCTTCCCAGTCATTGTACATCCCATACCTAAAGTTCATCACTGGCTTGCCCGCTGCCAGACACAGAAGACTGGTGAAGAAAAAACTCTCGTGTGCCCATCAAGAAGAAAGAGAATGTAATTTTATGAAAGCCAGAAGATGAGAATAGGAGATGGTAAGAACATGGTGGTACTAGGAGAGTTTCAGGAGAGGTATTTGCAGATTTCCCTCTCCCGGCCTGAACACTGCTCCCTCCACCACCAATGCTGGCCAGTTCCCACTCCATCCAGAGCCAGTTAAGAAGTCATTTGTAAAAACCCTTTTCTATTCCTTCCAGCACAGGGAACTGCATCTTCTAAGTGCTCCAGAGTTCCCTGCATTTAGCTCTGTCAAAGTATTTGTACCATTTTGTTTGTAATCACGCATATGTCTCCCTTTGAAACTGTGTGTCTGTTGAAGATGAAATCCTATTTATGTCTGCATACTCCCCCAAACTCCTAGCAGTCACATGCAAATATATATGTTCTATATATTATGTTTCATAGCTCAGTTAGTTGAAGGAAGAGCCAGAAATCGAGTGATCAAAAGACTATGTTCTAGTTCTTATTCTTCCACCACTACTGGAAGACTTTAGGAAGTAAAAGATTTCATAAATCTTTTAAGTACACAATGTCAGTCCTCTCCTCATGATAACTGCCAGCTCATTTTGTGTCTTAGTGGGACCCTGTGTCCCCCTCCCATCCTGACACACCCATCTTGACATACCATAGATTCTAATCCAGGCCTCTCAGAATCTCACCTCTATTGGAAAAAATGTTCTAATTCTTTCCAGAAAGTTCTATGACCATCGTAAGTTACATTAAGACCTTTATCTAACACACCCTTCGTCCCCAGAATTCTGAGTCATGGAGCAGATTCAGAGGTCTCTAGCTTAGCTTCTGTTTTAGAAGATTGTTCCTCCCTTCTCCAGTTCCATGGTGCCAGCCCAGGCCCAAAGATGTATAAAGTTGCTTTGTGGCCATGCCTACTCACCTCCAGTTTCTCCTCCAACTTGTTGCTACAGTGACCCCAAATTTGATTTCTGGTCCAGATGACACAATAGTCACACGTTGATGCATTAATTCCATTCAAAATGCAGAACAATGAAATAGGCTTAAAATATATTTTTAATGTACTTTTTTAAATATATTTTTTAATATTTAAACCTATGTTATTACTCTGCATTTTGGATATGATTTTATGTATTTATTGAATATTCAATAAATATAAATAGAATATATATGTGTGTGTATATATATATATATAACAGGATAAAGGAGAGGAGCTGGCCCTGGAGTAGGAGCTGCGACCACACACAAGAACCCAGCTACAGTGACTGACAAGAAACTATTGAAGTTCCTAAGGCAATGAAATAGAATTTCACATGAACATAACAGATGGAAAGAAACAATCCTATGGAGATTGTGGAGGCAGAGATGCCACATATGTCAAGTTAAAATCTTCTGACAGTCATAATTTTACTGTAAAAAAAGAATGTGCCCTAACATCAGGAACAGTAACAGCCATGTTGAACGACCCAGTTCAGCTGTGGAAAACGAAGCCATCGAAGTCAATTTTAGAATGATCCCTTCACATGTGCTATTAAATGTACTTATTTCATCTACAAGGTTTTCTATACTAACAGCTCTACTGAGAATGCCAAATTCCCAATTGCACCTAAAATTACATTGAAATTGCTGATGGCTGTGAACTCCTTAGAATGTTAAATAAAATAAAATCTAATAAAATAGTAAATTTTTAAAACGTAATTCCCATAGTTAGAAATTCTTTCATATTTTCTGTTGCCTTTATGCAGTTGTAAACTATGAAGTTCACTGAAAAGCTGATTACTCAGAGTTGAAATTTAGTCCCTGTATAAATGAGTTCAAGATATTTTCACAAACTAAAAAATTAACAAATATGCCCATTTATAGGTCATTATACCTTATCCCTTGGTGAGAGTTTTTAAGTAACAGCAGTAACCATAAAGTAGGTGCTGAGAATTAAGTTTAAATGTGCAAGTGCTACATATGAACACGGATTATGTATTGACATGTTTGTAGTGCTTTTTTAAAAAACCTCGTACTGAATTTGTTATACTTATGGCTAGCATGCTCAAGTTATACAAATATTTCAGCATAGACATGCTTTAACTTAGTTAAGACATTGATTTTTATGACAAATGCATAAGAATTGATGTTCCATAAGGGTCATTTGATGAAAACACGAAGGAATGATTAGGCTCACAAACATGGTAAGAATGTTATAATGTTTTTCAGCATTGTTCTGAATATCCTCAGCAGCATGGATAGCAAATAAATAAATAATCTTAGAAAAAGAAAATCAGACTGCCATTATTTCCAAATAATATGTTTGTGTATATAGAAAATTCAAAAGAATCTATGGAAAGTATTAGAATTAAATATGAGTTAAGGAAATTCAAAAACTTACCATAATGGTTAAAGCTGGATAATGGTCACATAAAAGTTTGTTACACAAGTCCATTTTCTATATGTTTGAAAATTTCCAGAATAAAATTTTGGAGAAAAAGATGAATTTAGCAAAGTTCATGAATAAAGGCTAATCCACCATAGTCAATTAAATTTGCATATATTAGAGACAAAAAATGAAATTTTAAAAGATAGCATTTACAACAAGAGCAAAATATATCAAATATCTGGAAATAAACATAAATGAATATAAAATATATAAGCATAAGACTACAAAATAATATGAACAGAAATAAAAACAAACCTAAATGCTTATAGGATAATCCATGCTGATGGAGTAAAAAGTTGATATTATAAAGATGCCAGTTCGAGAGAGATCCAAGATGGCCGATTAGCAACAGCTCAGGAATGTAGCTCCCAGTGAAAGCGCAGAGAACGAGTGGACGCCGCACTTTCCAACGAATTTTTGTTGCCCACAGACCGGGAGATTCCCGGCAGAGGAGCCACACGGGTTGCCAGTGTGACTCTTTTGGCCGGCACGGCTGTTTTGCCGGCGCCCCAGTGCGGCGCTTCCCGGTGCGGAGCATACAGGGCTGGTCCCATCCCCACAAGGAAAACGGCAATTGGAAGCGCTGAGGACTGAGAGTTTCATAGCAAGCACAGCGAACCCGGGAAGGTCCGGCTCTGTGGGGAACGGGCATCCGCCAAAGGAAAACTAAGAAACAGAAAAAAATTTCATCACCGGGCGGAGATCCAAGATGGCCACATAGCAGCAGCTCAGGATTGTAGCTCCCAGTGAAAGCGCAGAGAGCGAGTGGATGCTGCAATTGCAGATGAATTTTTGATGCCCACAGACTGGGAGATTCCCGGCGAAGGAGCCACTCGGGTCGCCAGCGTGACTCTTTTGGCCGGCGCGGTGCTTCTCAGTGCGGAGTGTACGGGACTGGGTGCCCAAAGGCTCCGCTGGTCCCATCCCCACAAGGAGAACAGCAATTGGAAGCGCTGAGAAGAGAGCGAGCACAGCTGAACCTGGGAAGGCCCAGCTCTGGGGGGAAGGAGTGCCCCCCGAAGGAAAACTAAGAAACAGAAAAAACTTCATAACCATCAAGCCGGACGTCCACTCAGAGACCCAATCTGAAAGTCGGCAATTACAAAGACGACAGGTGGATAAATCCACAAAAATGGGAAGAAACCAGTGCAAAAAGGCTGAGAACACCCGAAATCAGAATGCCTCTCCTCCTACAGGGGATCGCAGCTCC
>PVKP010011073.1:0-15323 GCA_004027715.1 Plecturocebus donacophilus
AATTGTAAACACTTTTGATTATAGATTTTATATAATTTAGAATTATATAAAATATTAAATATATTTAAATATAAATATAGTATTAAATATATATATATATGGACTATATTCTTTTGTGTAGACTTACATATGTTACAAGACTGCATATAACTGTCCTTTTTCAGAAAGGCTAGTCTAATTTAGAAATAAATCTAATCTGTTATATTTGACCGTAATGTGACTACTTAAAAAATAGCATTTCATTTTTAAATATTTATTTCTATCCATGGTGGCCCCTTCAAAGCAGTGACACATGCTAGAATACATGTGGAAAAATTGAGTATGGAGATAAAGCAAAGATGTATGGTAACAATGAAGGTAGTTATCAAATAACTATCTGAATTGTTTGAAAGATAGCTGTGCTGTCACCTTCTTCGTCCACTTCAGCTGCTGAAAGATATTGGTTGTTGCTTATAATACAGTTTGAAACTGTTGCTTTCTATCTTTACAACATTTTCACCCAGATGATAAAATAGCACTTACTTCACAGTATGATGTGGACAGATGATAGAAAAATACAAAGAAGTACTTCATAACATTACCAAAAAATCTAAGATAAAGTAAACTGAACAAGCAAGTACATGATAACAGAGAACATATACATGTTTGAAGCCTGAAGCAGCCTGCAGCATTATATGTTGGGAGTTGTTTAAAAGCGCCACCAAGAAATTTTAACTGTGTAAAACCATGTTATGCACACTGTTGGCAAAACATTTCCTAATTAAAAATCTAACAGTAGATATACATTTTATCAAGTGCAAGCAAAAGCCTAAAGAAGGAATATAGAAAATTGAAATTGATGCATGGCCTCTTCAACACAAAATAAACATTGAACTGACCTTAAAGTTGTGAGCATCTGGTAATTTTCCAGAAACAAATCTCATCCTTTTAAACACAGCAAAATATTATCTGAGTGCTAAAGGCAGCATAATTTTGGTATGTATTTTTTGCTATTATTTCTTGTATTTCCCACATAACAAAATTAGTATATTTAATTCTGGTATCAGACCCCTATTTGGATGTTATTACATCCTCACTTTAGATTTTCACCATTCACAGAAACTAAGTAAATCCCAACAATTAAATTGTACATTTATTTATGTGTAATTTCCAAAAGCTTTTTAAAAAACCACCATTAGAAAATGACATATTGAAGTAAAACCAAATGGAAAAAGTTAAATATTACCCTTCCACTGGATATGTCAGTACCCAAATTATTTATTTATTTATTATTTATTATTAATTCATCCATCTAGCCATGTGCTTACTTGAAATCTATTGAACATAAGCTATTTGATATGTACATGGAATACAGAGATAAGTATGGTAAAGATTTGTGAATATGAAATTAAGAGTCAAGAAGTACAAATAGATATAAAAGTAATAGCACAATTGTATTATCATTTGGAGAATTTTATACTCTCCAAAGTATTTTGCATATGCTTTCTTATTCACTTTTCATGATAATTTTATGAGCTAAGGATAAGCATTTTCATTTTACTGGAGAGAAAAACTAATGTTTAGAACATTAAGTAACTCAACCAAAGTTTCAAAGATATGTTATATATTGAGATTTGACCATATCTGGCTTATTTCAAAGTGTCTGCTCTTACATTTTAATATTACCTTAATACTATTTATGCCATAAGATATTGTGACTATTTTGTCTGCATAAGCAATTAAATAATATTTCCTCTGTACTAGTTTTCAACAATGACTTCATGCACACTGTTTAAACATCAAATATTTATTTTCACAGGTGTGGGTACCGGAAGGCAAAAAATAGTTTTACCTGGCTGAATCAAGGTATAATGGGGTCATGATCTTTCCACAGGCTCTCAGGGAGGATTATTTCATGCCTCTTTTAGATTCCAGTGGCTGTTGGCATTTCTTGGTTTGTGATCACATAACTCCCATCTCTGCCTTTGTGGTCACATTGCCTTCTCCTCTTACAGATGTCAAGTATTTCTCTGCTTTCTTCATGAAAATGTATGTGAGTGCATTTACGGTTCACCCAGATAATCTAGGATTGTCTTCCTATCTTAAGATTCTTAATATCTGTGGGATTTTTTTTGACAAATAAGATACCATTCACTGTTTCCAGGGATTAGGATGAGGATACATTTTGAGTGGCCAGAACAGTAGCGCTCCCCTATTTGTGGTTTTGCTTTCCATGGTTTCAGTTACTTCAAAGTAATGATTATCTGAAAATATTAAATAAAAAATCTTAGATATAATTTATACATGTTAAATTGAGTATCATTCTGGGTAGTGTGATTACGTCTCACATCATCTGCTCAGTCCAGCCTGGAACTTTATTCACCCCTTTGTCCATCATATCCACACTAGACACCTCCTGCTTATTAGCCACTGAGTAGCCATCTAAATTATCACACTGACTGTTGCGATATCACAATACTTGTATTCAAGTAATCTTTATTTTAAAGATAGTCCCAGTATACAAGATTCGGCAATTCATATATGCCAAAGAGAATAAAAATATATGCCAAAGAGTATCTGATAATCTCTTACTATGCCTAATTATAAATTAAACTGTATCACCAGTATGTATGTATAGAGAAAATGCCTAGTATATATAGGGTCAGTACTATCCACGGCTTCCGGCATCCACTGGGGGTTTTGAAACGTATTCCCCTCAGATAAGGGGAAATTATGATATTCAGCCTATGCACTATTCTAACTCTTAATTACCTTGAACTTGAATTGCTGTAATGGTGTTAGTTAATTAAAGTTGCTGTCTACAATTTCTTATTTTACAAACCATTTTTGCTTATCAGAAGTCTGCCTTGCTTGGGTTAATTGCCTATTCTCAAATATATTATAGCTCGAATATCCACTGACTATCTGGAATTTCTTTCTTATTTTTAAAACTCTAGATTTTACCCTCCTGATCCAACCAATTTCTTTCTCCATCTATGCACGTTCTTTATTCTAGTCAATGTCTTCACTATCCAATTAATATATAATGACCATTACTAATGCTGTTTCCTTGCTTACATAAATTATTCTCATTTAAAAACATTTTCCTCTGATTTGGCTATCTAAATTACTTACTTTCAGAAAAAGTAATGGAAATATCCACATCTCCAAAGGAAAAAAAGTAGGTGAAAATGTCATAAGAAAATCCATAAAATGCTTAATTGACATGTAAAATTGTTCCATATAAACCACAATCAAAATGAAAATTTACAAAGATTATGAAATCTATTTTTATAATCATTTTCTATACCTAAGATTTCATTTGTTGCAGTGAAATAATCATTCCCACACATCAACATTCATTTTCTCTGTTACATCATTTTAGTAATTAAATAGCTGTCATAATCTCTTTCATGCCTGAATTTTTTGTACTTATGCAGGCTAATTCACACCTTGATTTTGACTTCTTTGGGCTTTTTCATGAATTAAACTTCTTATACCTGTTATGATATAATAAATTGTAGAATCCTAGAAATTCCTCCAGCTATTGAGAAAAAATCAATATCTATATAATGTTAGAACAGGAAAGCTGACTATTTGACAGTAATTCTCATTTGGTCTCAAAAGGTCATTACATGTCCAACAAAATATGGAAAAATTTCATATTGTACCATGTTTAGTCCTTCCTTTTATACCATAAGTTAGTTTCATTTGTGCAGAAACTGATATATTCATTTTTCTACATAGAATTTAAATAATGGTAGAAGCATATTCAACAATAATACTTATTAATTAAACTAAAAGGGTAAACTTCTTTCCTCCCAAAGGAAAGTATAATTAAAATGATAGTTTAGTTACTACAGATTTAAGCAATCAAATGTATTTGCATATGAGATAAATCACATATTTTATTTGTACATATACAGTTGTACATGATATATATTTTTTTACATATACCATTTTACTAACAACAGAGTTAAGTCAAAATTATGGAGGAAAACTAGATTATTTGAAATAGAAATACATTTTAATATATACAGTGAAAGTTCAAAGTAGGATTAAAGGGGCTAAAGAAAAATCTCTGAATCATACCCTGCATGATGCCAAATAAGCAGACAGATTTCAAGCCCTTTAATGGCCACTTATTTTTTTTTTTATTTTTAATATTTTGTTATTTTTTTAAATTTTACGTTAAGTTCTTGGATACATGGGCAGAACATGCAGGTTTGTTACATAGGTTTACATATGCCATAGTGGTTTGCTGCACCTATTAATCCATCATCTAGGTTTTAAGCCCCACATGCATTAGGTTATTTGTCCTAATGCTCTCCCTCCCCTTGCCCCTGGCACCCCACAGGCCCCAGTGTGATGTTTCCCTCCCTGTGTCCATGTACTCTCGTTGAATTCCCACTTATGAGTGAGAACATGTGATGCTTGGTTTTCTGTTCCTGTGTTAGTTTGCTGAGAATGATGGTTTCCAACTTCATCCATGTCCCTGCAAAGGACATGAACTCATTCTTTCCATGGTATATATGTGCCATATTTTCTTTATCCAGTCTATCGTTAATGGGCATTTGGGTTGGTTCGAAGTCTTTACTGTTGTAAATAATGCTTCAATAAACATATGTGTGCATGTTTCTTTATAGTAGAATGATTTATAATCCTTTGGGTATATACCCAGTAATGGGATTGCTGGGTCAAATGGTATATCTATTTCTAGATCCTTGAGAAATTGCCCTACTGTCTTTCACAATGGTTGAACTAATTTACATTCCAACCCACAATGTAAAAGCATTCCTTTTTCTCCACAGCCTTGCCAGCATCTATTATTTCCTGACTTTTTAATAGTTGCCATTCTAACTGGAGTGAGATAGTAGCTCATTGTGGTTTTGATTTGCATTTCTCTAATGACCAGTGATGATGAGATTTTTTTCATATGCTTGTCGGTTGCATAAATGTCTTCTTTTGAGAAGTATCTGTTCCTATCCTTTGCCCACTTTTGGATGGGGTTGTGTGTTTTTTGCTTGTAAATTTGTTTAAGTTCCTTGTAGATTCTGGATATTAGACCTTTGTCAGACGGGTAGCTTGCAAAAATTTTCTGCCATTTTGTAGGTTGCCTGTTCACTCTAATGATAGTTTCTTTTGCTCTGCAGAAGATCTTTAGTTTAATTAGATCCCATTTGTCAATTTTGGCTTTTGTTGCAATTGCTTTTGCTGTTTTAGTCATGAAGTCTTTACCAGTGCCTATGTCCTGAATGGTATTGGCCACTCCTTTTAAAAATCAGCCAAAATTGTTTTATGGCAAGCTCTCATGCTTCACTGGCCACTATAAACAGAGGTTCTAAAGAAGTATAGCTGGATTTTTTTCCCTGTTTGTTCATCCAGAAAATGTTTCCTTTTGTCATTATTTTATAACAGTCCAATAGAGTCTCATGAAATATAGAATAAAATTGCACATTTAACTGTCACTTAATGCTTTTGTTACACTACCTACTTGTTTTCCTGAGACATGCTTGTATTAATTCTACAAAATGAAATATAAATATTTAAAGTCATACCTTTAAATATAAGATGGATGCATAAAATATTTCTACCTTATATGATTCAATTGTAATTATCTTCTTCTTTAAAAATTAATTCAACACTTTAAACAATTTTAATTCATTTATTTTTATGTACAACCTAAATGTTCACTGAAACTGTTTGTGATTTCTTCCCTTTTATGTCTGATTATATTAAATTTCATTATTCTTTTTATATAGAAGACATATTTTAAGATTTAATGATGTCACAAAGAGTAGCTAAACCTTGTAAATTAAGCATTACAGTGCTGTAAAAACAATCGTAATACTCTTGAAAATACTTGATGCCTCGCAACACCGACTGCCTCCTCACATAAAGTCCTATCACCATGTCTAGAGACTGAGAATCATGAGCCTAGCACTTTTAAAATACACTAATAAAGTTTTTTACAAAAATGTCTTGTCTCTAACTTAACACTTATATAAATCCTCTTTTTTGTCACTGTCAGACTCTTTTTGCCTTTGGTATTTGTCTTATCACTTTGTCTTAAACCTTCTTTATATTGTTTATTTGCTCTTTTCAAATCACCTTTCATATTTTTTTCCTTCTGTTCATTATTTAGTACTCTTCTTTTTAGAGTTCCATTCTTTGTTTTATTCTCTTCCTGTTTTAGAGTCAAGGGACAGCAATTCCCCATATGCCTATGGGAAATATATGAATTATGTTGTTACTCTAGCCCAGTACTTCTCAACCAGGGATAATTTTGTTCCTCTACTGAAGAGACATTTGGAAATGTCTGCAGACATTTTTGGTTGTCAAAACAGTAAGGGAGGGTGCTATTGCCATTTAGTGGGCTGAAAGCAGAAATGCCGCTAAACAGCCTATAATGTACAAGATATCCACCCCACTACAAAGTTATCTTTTCTTAACACATTATCTCTATCTTGCTTATTAACATATTATTTGCATGCTTCTGAATTCATTCCTGCTTTTATTCATTTTATCTTTGATCTCATATCAGAAAAAGATTTTATATAAATTTTATATAAAATCACTATTTTATATAAATTTTATATCACATAAGGACACTGAAAAAGATACTGTCAAACTCTTATCCTAAAAATTCCAGTGAAAAGATTAATATCCTAGCTCTCTTGCTGCTGACCAATCAATGTAACCTTCAGAGTGGGTAGCATATATGAAGCCAATAGCTCCTTGAAGAATACATGGATATAGAGGATAAGTTGAAGAGGAAGAAAAAATATTCTTGAAGAAAAAAATTGCTGTTTTATACTACTCTCTTTTCAGGCAGAAGGCACTATCGCTTTAAAATTAAAATTCTCCAAATCTTCCTATTTAAAATTTTATTCTCTTAATTAAAAACAAAGAGAGAGAGAGAACAATAAGATGTGTTCTGTCTCCATTTCTTTCACTAAATTATTACTCTTTTAAAATTATCCTCTCTCATGATGGTGATAGAATCTCCCAAATTAGGGTAGTATTTAGGTTTAATTCAATACCAGATCAATTTCACACATTCTAGGCTTTAGAGGCACACTTTAGGGAAATTGGAGTGAAATGAGAAAGATGACTGTGAATCATTCAATTTTTCATACATGATAATAAGAATTTTCCTAATGTGATTCTGATAACTAAATATTTGATGTGTAGTAGGTTGATATAATACGTTGTTTGGCAGGATCTATCTTCTTAAGAACCTGAACCAGTGTTCTTTCTCTACGCAGTCTCAAATAGGCATGTAATCTACTGAAGAACCACGCTCTATGAATCTTCAGGTTGTAAGCAGGTTGTTTCCCTAAAATGCTAAATTAGCATTCAGTTTGGTATTTGCTGATGCTCCTTTTTTGCCATTTCTTGTTGGCAAATTATATTCCATGCTGCTTGATGCATTTTCTCTAGTTTTTCCAGAGTCAGAGATTTTAAGGATACACAGTTTGGGTATACACAGCACCATCGTGGTTACATCTTCCACAAACAACTGCCCTTGTTTTGGAAAAACTTTACTTCCACCATATCTGAACTGTTTAAGGAGTTTTTCTCTAGTGTTCCCTTCCTCATGGATTGAGTAGAATATTGTCCTGAAGTCATTCTGTTTATAAAATCTAAATATTCACTGCTTACATTAATCTTTTATTTCTAGTACATTATTCTACTCCCCGAACGAAGCAACAAAAGATCATTCAATGACACCTTCTCCCACTTCAATAATTATTTGTATTAGTTCTCTCATACTAATTAAAGACAATTCAGAGGAGGACTTGATAAGGAAAAATTTAGAATTATTATCATGAATAATATAGTGTCCAAAGATATTAATTGTTCCTTGGCTTTTTCCTGAAATCTATGAGTATATAAGCTTTGAAAGTAGTGTCTCAGAAATGGTATCATCCTAAAAATGAACATTTTATATAATTATCTTTTAATATGTCTTTCAAAATGTTTAACTTATTTGACAGTTAATACAATTATGAAATATTGGTTCAGATTTATCAAATTTATAAGTATTATAGTTTTTTTTCATGGGTTTATGAAAATATCAATTCTGTGACCTATATTTCAACAGCCTAATTAATGGGGAAGGTTTTAAGAAATCACATCACATGTATTTTGAAAATTAAAGTCATGAATAGGGAAAAAAACTCACATATCCTATATAACATTTATGTTTTTTATTTCTTTTTTTGCATTGCCCAGAAGATATGTTTAGCATATCTTGAAGAAGCAGAAATGTCACTGAATATCCATCAGGTAAAGTAATTTTTATCCTATTATGAGGTCTATCAAAGACATGAAAAGACAGGAAAAATAATTTTAAGTTGAGGAGAAAATGTACATGGTGTTACCATCTGCTTTGAAAGAAAGCCAGATAGATAAGACTGAAAATCCATTTGATAGCGATACCCTGTAAGAAGCTGGAATAATGAAATTTTATTTCTTAAAGACAAAACTCAGAGATGCTTAAGAAAATTGGAAAATGCCAAGCAGACTGGCAGCAAATAAGACAGACATATTGTCTGTGTTAAAAACAGTCTTACAGTGATAAACAGAGTTCTTCAACTAAATTTGCTTAAAATGTGATGCATGGGATCCATAAATTAGTTTTCATTACTCATTATAAAGAGTATAGCTACATATTTTGAATCAATAACCATTTTGAAGAATATCATTTATGGTTAAATAAAAATAAGCTTTATGTTTTTAATAAATAATACTTTAATGCAGGTAGTTTATTTCTGTCCTTGTAATAGTCTCACTCTATTTTTGATGATTGATTTATGACAGACTGCAAGCCCTGCTATTTTTGCTTCCCTTCTCCTCAAAATCTAGGTAAACTAGTAAGAGAGGCCAGGTGCTTCCTCCTTGGGCACCAGTGAGAAATTAAAATCATGTAAGACCCTGCTCACATGGAAACCCTGAGGTTAGCCCTGCTAACCAAATCCAGTTGCCTTTTCCTTCTCTCCCAAATCATTTTTGGACTGCTTGAGAGCCTGCCCTGCCTTCCCCAAAAAGCCTTGTCTATGAGAAATAAATTTACTCATACCTGCTTGGTGCACATGTGATGTCATCAGTTGTGACATTTAAATCAAATTTTAGGAGGTGGGACAGGGGTTCATATCTCTTTTGCAGGATCACAATAACACACCTCAATAGGTGAATATATATGCAAGATAATTTATATTAAATTTATATGGTAGAAGTTATAGATTGTAGAAAATATCTTTGTGTAATTTAGCTCACACATATGAATCTAATAAAACATTTTAGTTTATTTTTAATATACCATTAAGTTAGTTCTTCTCTAGATGAAATAGTTAAAAGCACCGCTCTCCCAGTACAGTTTAATTTTCAATATTTGTATATAGATATTAAAACAGGAATGAAAATTTAATGCTTAAATGAAATTGTTAGCTAGCAAGTTTGCAGCCACAGTGATTTGTGGAAGATACATTATGAATGTTTCCTGAAGACACAAAATCAGCATATTAAGAATAAGTACATTTGGAGAAAAAGAAAAATTCAACTTTTTTTTTACCTTGGTATTTCTATTGAATCTTAATTTTGACAAATATTTACAGATTATAGGATTGATAAGTTGTAATACAAAAGAAAAAAATATATTTGTTTTACACTGTGTTAATTATATGTTTCTATCTGGGTATGTAGATGTTGATTAGTAGCTGACTACAGTAGGAATTAATGTAATGAATTAGCATTTATTCACAATTATATTTAAATACAAATTAGTTGCATACCATGGGAATTTAAATTATTCAAGCACACATACATAAGGCATTAATAAATATATATTATGTGTGTATATGTGCATTATATATACAATATAACATCAAAATATGCATCTGTATGCTTCATATCAAATTTGGAATGGTTACTGGTGTATATGTATGTGTGTATATATATATATGTGTGTGTGTATATATATTTGTCTGTGTATATATATATACAATATGTCTGTGTGTGTATATATATATCTGCATGGTTAAATAATGCGTACAATATAATGCTTAGTTTTGCACATAAATTTATTCTCTTTTATTATTCATTTGAGGACATCTAGAAAATATTTATTATTTCAGGATAGTATGAATTATTAATTTGTACCACTGAGATTATTATCAAAATGTTAATTGTGTATGTGTGATCTTTTATATCATTTGGTCATTCTTCCAGATAAGGATTTTTTTTTACTAAAAAAATAAATATTTAAATGAATCAATAATAGAAAATGCGTTCTGAAATACATGAACTCTTAATATGTTTCTACTCTCTTAGTGAAAATCTAAAAATATGAAAACCAAGTCTTCAGAGCGGCAGCAATGAATCAAACCTATTACTGAGACTTTAAGCCTCTCCAGCTGCATGTGAAGGAGGTGTGAAAAAATGAAAGTTCAATAATCTAAAAAAAAGTAATGCCTTTCCGCACTTTGTGGGATGGTGGTGATTGTGGAGCACACAAAGTAGTATTCACTCAGTGGATGATTTTTGCAGTAGCAGTCTGATCTAAGTCTAAATCCCAATCCAAAATTAAAACTCAAGATATGTTTCATTGTTTCTGAGCCAACATTTTTCTCAACTGTATTCTCTAGCTAAGCTCCTCTAAGCCTCTGATCATCTTGTGATTTTACCTTACTTCGAATGAAAGTCTTTAGAACATCCCCTTTGAAAAAAAATGTGCAAGACACACCTGCCTGGATTATTGCTTCTTATTTTCATTACCTAATTTGGAAAATCATAAATTGTCTCCTATAAAATGGAATAGTAAAATGGAGTGGAAAAATGTCTCCAGAATATAATGTTTCTTACTGTGTTTTCCTGAGAGATCCTCAGTTTACAGAATATAGCTACAAGGATTTTTCAGTTTAACTTGTGGTGTTAAAAATGATAAATTATGATAAATATGAATAGTTAAATTTTCTTTTGATAGAAAGACAAAAATTGATTACATCCTTGTTTTTCATTCACAGAATTTTGTTATTGCACTCAAATAATAAGTTAATAACATGTATTGATAGTTTTTGAAATAAACTTTGATCAAAATCATGACTTCACATACACAGAAAAAGCTATTCGTAATTGCTAATGTAACTGAGCACATAATGAAATTAAGTAACTGGTTTATAATGAGTCCCTTGTACTTAAAGCTCTAACAGAGCTTTGCTTCAGCAACATAGCATCAGATCTTCAGGTTCACCAAGAACATTGTCTTAATGTAAAATTACTTTACTGAGCATAAAGATAATCTCATATAGCAAGTCAAAAACTTACATAAATGACCACTCAGATGACAGTAAGTGATGAATAAAATTTCAAAAGCATAAAGTCATTATTTGTAAGTTGAAAATTTCTATCAGAAGGGCATCCTTTGTTTTGTGCTACTTGCCTGTCCACCAATTCCCAGTCTCACTGATATTTTCTGAATCAGAACAATAGAGAAACATTAAATTTTATCTCTCTCTCTCTCTCTCTCTCTGTCTCTGTGTGTGTGTGTGTGTGTGTGTGTGTGTGTGTGTGTGTGTGTGTGTGTAATAGTGATCAAGAGAAATCTTGATAAATTAGGAAGTATGGATTTTGGTATCTGAAGAACATTGGATTTTATTATCTCATCTACTTGCAAAGTGATCTATGAACTATAATTCTACAGAGGCACTAATATGACATTACTTAAATGCTTAAATAACGCCTAGGTAGATAACATATGGATAGCATCTGCCACAAAACAGGTACAAGATAAAATTTCCAAAATGGCTGGAAATTTAAATACAAATTAGTCATGTGGCTTGAAAATATTTTGGTACTATGAATTTGCTCAGAAAACAAAAGTTGAAGGAAACAAAAAAATTAAATAAAAATATGTATTTTACTTAATCTTTTAAAATATATTTAAATTTTTAAAACTCTATAAGAAATAGACAAGTCACTGAATTGATAGGTATATATAGGAATTGAATAGACATGATCTTCCAATAGATTCAGATACAGATAATTTGATCAAATCAAATACCCTTTAATGAAAAAAAATAGGAAACTAAGAAGTTAGGTAATGAAGAGAATGTTCTCACTTCAGAAAAGGCATCTATGTAACTCTATAGCCAACAAAACATTGTTGAAAGCCTGAAATTTTCCTTCCTAAATCAGAATCAAGGCAAGAATTCCACTGTTATAATCTCTTTTAATATTTTAATAGATGTTTTACCCAAGACAATTTAACAAAACAAACCAAATATAACCCAGATAAAAGAGGAGTAAGCAAAAGCATGTTCATTTGCAGATGACATAATTTTATATAGAGAAGTAGTAAAAAATCCACATACACACTAAAAAATGACACTATTAAATAAGTTCAGTAAGGGTGGAGATTTTAAGATTAATGTACAAACTCAACTGTATTTCTAGACAATAACAATGAACCAATGAACATGAAATTAAGAAAATAATTACATTTTGAATGGCATCAAAAAGAATAAAATACTTGGGAATAAATTCACTCCCAAAACACAACCTTCATACAGTAAAAACTACAAGCATTGATGAAAGAAAATAGACTTAAATGAATGGCAAAATATCACGTTTCTGAATTTTTAAATGTAATGTTGTAAGATGGCAATATACTTTAAATTGACCTACAGATTCCTTAACAATTTCTAACATAATCCAAGCTGTCTTTTTTGCATAAATTGACAACATACTTCTAAACGTCATTTGGAAATGCAAATGATACAGAATGTACAAAACATCTTGAGGAAATAAATGCAAAGTTGGGAAACATAACTTGTTTTCAAAACTTACTAAAAAGTTATATTAATCAAGAATGTGTAGTAATGGGATAAGGTTAGACACATACATCAACGTATATGTTTTAAAAAAAGAAAAAGAAAAAAATAACCCATTGATTGAGAGTCAGTTAGTTGTCCACCGGAGTGCTTATTCTATTCAATGGAGAAAAATAATTTTTCAACAATATTATTTTGACACTCAAGTCAGCCTCCTATTATACACCATATATAATAATTAATTGAAGATTAAATGAGAACTAAACTCATGAATAGAAGAAAAATAACTACAAATTTTGTGATGTTGATTGTACAACATTTCTAACACATGATTATGACACATATGGTGCAGCAATTAAGATAAAATGAAGTAGACTCATCAAAATGAAAAAAAAATTATTCAAAAGACACTATCAAGACAGTGAAAAGATGACTCATAGAATGTATGAAAATATTTGAAAATGATAAATCTGGTAAAGGTAAGGATATATCATGCAGAATATATTTAAAATATTTAAAACTCAATAAGAAATAGACAAGCCACTAAATTGAAAGGTAGACAAAGCAATTGAATAGGCATTTTTCCAAAGATTTACAAATGACCAATAAGCACATGAAAAGATGCTCAACATCTTTAGTCATTCAGGAAAGATCATTTAAAATCACAGCAAAATACCACTAACATCTACTAGAATAATTACAATGAGAAGACACAGCCAATTACAAGTATTAGCAAGAATATGGAAAAATTGGAATACTCATATATTGCTGGTGGGAATATAAAATGGTGTGATTGCTTTGGAAAAGAGTTACTCAAAAGTCAAACACAGAAGTACCAAAAGACCCAAAAATTTGGTGTATATATATATATACGTGTGTGTATGTATATAGAATCAGTAAGTTTGCAGGTTAAGATAAAATGTATATATATATATATATGTATATACACACACATATCTATATATGTATATATTCAAAGTAATTAAAAACATGTTTCCACAAATAATCACTTGCATAAGTGTTCATGGTACTATTATTCATATTAGCTATACACTGGAATAAAACATATTGTTTATCAAGAGATAAGCAAAATGTGGTCTATGTATACAATGAAATATTTATCTATAAACAGGAATAAATTATTTATAGGTGCTTCAACAAGGATGAGACATGAAAATATATGATGAGTGAAAGAAGCCAGACAAAAAAGGCAACATCTTTTTTTTTTATTATTTTACTTAAGTTCTGGGGAACATGTGCAGAATGTGAAGGTTTGTTTCATAGGTACACACATGCCATGTTGTTTTGCTGCATCCATCACCCAGTGATCTACATGGTATTTCTCCTAATGCTATCCCTCCTCTATCCCCCCGCCCCCTGCTCTCCCTCACCTATCCTCCACCCCCTGACAGGCTCTGGTGTGTGATGTTCACCTCCCTGTGTCCCTGTGGTCTTATTGTTCAACATCTATTTATGAGAGAAAACACGCAATATTTGGTTTTCTGTTCTTGTGTCAGTTTGCTGGGAATGATAGTTCCCAGCTTTACCCATGTCCCTGCAAAGGACATGAACTCATCATTTTTTATGGCTGCATAGTATTCCATGGTGTGTATGTGCCACATTTTCTTTGTCTAGTCTATCATTGATGGGCATTTGGGTTGGTTCCAAGTCTTTGCTATTGTGAACAGTGCATAATAAACATACATGTGCATGTGTCTTTATAGTAGAATGATTTATAATCCTTTGGGTATAAACCCAGTATTGGGATTTCTAGGTCAAATGGAATTTCTAGTTCTGGATCCTTGAGGAATCACACTGTCTACCACAATGGTTGAACTAATTTACACTGCCACCAACAATGCAAAAGAGTTCCTATTTCTCCACATCCTCTCCAGCATCTGTTGTCTCCTGATTTTTTAATGACCACCATTCTAACTGGCATGAGATGGTATCTCAATGTGGTTTTGATTTGCATTTCTCTAATGACCAGTGGTGATGAGCATTGTTTCATTGTTGGCTGTATAAATGTCTTCTTTTGAGAACTGTCTTCATATTCTTCACCCACTTTCTGATGGGATTGTTTGTTTTTTTCTTGTAAATTTGTTTAAGTTATTTGTAGATTCTGAATGTTAGCCCTGTGTCAGATGGGTAGATTGCAAAAATTTTTCCAATTCTGTTGGTTGCCGGATCACTCTAATGATAGTTTCTTTTGCTGTGCAGAAGATCTTTAGTTTAACTAGATCCCATTTGTCTATTTTGGCTTTTGTTGCCATTGCTTTTGGTGTTCAGTCATAAAGTCCTTGCCCATGCTTATGTCCTAAATGATATTGCCTACATCTTTTTTAGGGTTTTTATGGTGTTAGGTCTTATGTTTAAATTTTTAATTCATCTGGAGTTAATTTTTGTATTAAGTGTTAAGGATGGGATCCAGTTTCAGCTTTCTGCATATGGCTAGCCAGTTTTCCCAAAACCATTTATTAAGTAGAGAATACTTTCACCATTGCTTGTTTT
>PVKP010011073.1:15423-62683 GCA_004027715.1 Plecturocebus donacophilus
TTTTTTTTTTCCAGTTCAGTGAAGAAAGTTGATGGTAACTTGGTGGGAATAGCATTGAATCTATAAATTACTTTGGGCAGTATGGCCATTTTCACAATATTGATTCTTCTTAACCATGAGCATGGAATGTTTTTCCATCTGTTTGTGTCATCTGTTATTTCCTTGAGCAGTGGTTTGTAGTTCTCCTTGAAGAGGTCCTTCACATCCCTTGTTAATTGTGTTCCTAAGTATTTTTTTCTCTTTGTAGCATTTATGTATGGGAGTTCATTCATGTTTGGCTCTCTGTTCATCTGTTATTGGTGTACAGGAATGCTTATGACTTGCACATCAATTTTGCATCCTGAGACTTTGCTGAAGTTGCTTCTCAGCTGAAGATTTTCGGCTGAGATGATGGGGTCTTCTAAATATACATTCATGTTGTCTGCAAATAGAGACAACTTAACTTCCTCTTTCCTAATTGAATACCCTTTATTGCTTTTTCTTGCCTGATTGCCCTGGCCGGAACTTCCAATACTGTGTTGAATAGGAGTGGTGAGAGAGGGCCTCCTTATCCTGTGCCAGTTTTCAAAGGGCATAGTTCCAGTTTTTGCCCATTCAGTATGATATTGGCTGTGGGTTTGTCATAAAAAGCTCTTATTATTTTGAGATACTTTCCACTGATAGCTAGTTTATTGAGAATTTTTAGCATAAAGGGCTGTTGAATTTTGTCAAAGGCATTCTCTTTATCCATTGAGATAATCATGTGGTTTTTGTCTTGATTCTGTTTATGTGATGGATTACATTTATAGATTTCCATATGTTGAACCAGCCTTGCATCCCAGGGATGAAGCTGACTTGATCATGATGGAAAAGCATTTTGATGTGCTATCACATTCATTTGGCAGTATTTTATTGAGGATTTTCATCAATGTTCATTATGGATATTGGCCTGAAATTTTCTTTTTTAGTTTTGTCTCTCCCAGGTTTTGATATCAGGATGATGCATAGCCACTATGAATAAACTGTATGAACTAACAGGCAAAACAACCAGCTAGCATCAAAATGACAGGATCAAATTCACACATAACAATATTAACCTTAAATGTAAATGGGCTAAGTGTCCCAATTAAAAGACACAGACTGGCAAATTGGATAAGGAATCAAGACCCATCAGTATGCTGTATTCAGGAGACCCATCTCATGTGCAAAGTCACACGTAGGCTCAAAATAAAGGGATGGAGGAAGATTTACCAAAAAAAATGGAAAGAAAAAAAAAGCAGGGTTCAAAAGCCTAGTTTCTGATGAAACAGACTTTAAACAAAGATCAAAAGAGACAAAGAAGGATATTACATAATGATAAAGGGATAAATGTAACAATAAGAGCTAATTATCCTAAATGTATATGCACCCAATACAGAAATACCCACATACATAAAGTAAGTTCTTAATTACCTACAAAGAGACTTAGACTCCCACACAGTAATAGCGGGAGACTTTAACACCCCACTGTCAATATTAGACAGATTAATGAGACAGAAAATTAACAAGGATATCCAGAATTTGAACTCAGATGTGGACCAAGCAGACCTCATAGACATCTACAGAATTCTCCACCCCAAATCCACAGAATATACATTCTTTTCAGCACCACATCACACTTATTCTAAAATTGGCCACCTAATTGGAAGTAAAACACTCCTCAACAAATGCAAAAGAATGGAAATCATAACAAACAGTCTCTCAGACCACAGTGCAATCAAATTAGAACTTAGGATTAAGAAACTCACTCAAAACTTCACAAGTACATGGAAACTGAACAACCTGCTGCTGATTGGCTACTGGATAAATAATGAAATGAAGGCAGAAATAAAGATGTTCTTTGAAACCAATGAGAATGAAGACACAATATACCAGAATCTCTGGCACACCTAAAGCAGTGTCTAGAGGAAAATTTATATCACTAAGTGCTCATATGAGAAGTGAGGAAAGATCTAAAATTGACACCCTATTGTCAAAATTAACAGAGGTAGAGGAGCAAGATCAAACAAATTCAAAAGCTAGCAGAAGGCAAGAAATAACTAAGATCAGAGCAGAACTGATGGAGATAGACACACAAAAAATCTTTCAAAAAATGAATGAATCCAGGAGCTGGTTTTTTGAAAAGATCAACAAAATAGATAGACTTCTAGCCAGACTAATAAAGAAAAAAGAGAGAAATATCAAATAGATACAATGATAAAGGGGATGTCACCACAAATCTCATAGAAATACAAATTACCATCAGAGAACACTATAAACACCTCTATGCAAATAAACCAGTAAATCTAGAAGAAATGGATAAATTCCTGGACACTTACACCTTCCCAAGACTAAACCAGAAAGAGGTAGAATCCCTGAATAGACCAATAACAAGGTCTGAAAATGAGGCAGCTATTAATAGCCTACCAACCAAAAAAAGTCCAGGACAAGATGGGTTCATGGCCAAATTCTAACACAGGTACAAAGAGAAACTGGTACCATTCCCTCTGAAACTTTTCCAAAGAGTAGAAAAAGAGGGAATCCTCCCTAACTCATTTTATGAAGTCACATCTTATATGAATCCAGTTATATGGAATGCCCAGAATAGGCAAATCAATAGGATAAAAGTAGAATAGTGATTTTCAGAGGTAGGGAAAAGAGTGAATGGAAAGTGCCTGCTAAATGTTATGATATTTATTATTGGATGAGAATTGAAATTAGAATATTTTTGTTATTGAAATAACAATAAATAGCATGTTTAAATTTCTGATGGAAAAGGTAGATTATAAGCACGATCAGAAGATAAATATCAGCAGAGAGATGTAATTTGTAAGAGCGAATTGAATGCTCATTTCACAAATAACACCACCACAAACAACAAAACAATAACAAAGGATGTCTTTATGGGCACATCTGTAACATAACATGGCTGAGAAAAAAAAATCAATGAATTTTAGGATGAGGCAGCAAAAATACACGATTGAAATGCAAATAGAACAAAATAGAAAAGAAAGAGGAGAAGGACTAGAAGTGGGAGGAAGGGGAGCAGAGATTCAGGAAGAGGAGGAAGAATGGGAGGATTAGGAGAAAAATGAAAAAGAAAAAGGTGGGGATAAGGAGAAAGAGATGAAGAAGAATGAGAAGAGGAGGAAAAGGAATAGAACATTTAACAGTTATGTGAGACAATATCCAAAATTCTAGCATGCACATTTTGGTAATTACCTAATAGTTTGCCAAAGTCACTATATAGTAAATGGGCTAACTGTATTTCATTCAGGCTTTCAAACTTCAAACACAAATTTTATGCAATCAATTTTCAAACTCAGATTATTTACAAAGTACTAAATTGTATTCCAGAAAAATATACATACACTGTAGTAGATTGAGTAAATGAATAATAGCTGTTGCAATGAAATCGCAAACATTAGTCTTTAACATGACTAAAATCCTTGCCCTAAAACCCAGTCCTTTAAAGCACAGACTGTATTGTCAGGAGTTCTCTGACAAGTGGTAACTTGGAGACCTATGTCTTTCTAATTTGCTATTTTTGCATGGCAAGCAAGAGCTTGGTGTACACCAAAGAGATTTTGTATCCAGAACTAGATATTGTATATAAGAATTCTGCTCAGATTTTATTAAACAGAACCCAGTGACATAGCCCTAGAATAAAGGCAAGAAATTGGGGAATGAACATTTCTTGTCTGGTCAGGAGAAAATGTGAATAATGCATATTTAGTATTTGTCTGCCACTAGGCACGTATTATATGTCCACATATTATGTGGTATATTGATTTTATCTTATAATTTCCTTAATAAGGCATATAATATTTCACTAATAAAACTTAGATATCATCTTTTTGATGGGAGCAGTGGATCATGCTTGTAATCCCAACACTTTGGTAGGCAGAAGCTGGTGGATCACATGAGGTTGGGAGTTTGAGACCAGCCTGGCCAACATCGCGAAACCTCGTTTCTACTAAAAATACAAAAATCAGTTGAGGGTGGTGGGGCGTGCCTGTAATCCCAGCTACTTGGGAGGCTGAGGCAGGAGAATCCCTTGAACCTGGGAAGTGGAGGCTGCAGTAAGCTGAGATTGCACTATTGAGCTCCAGCCTGGGAAACAAGAGTGAAACTCCGTCTAAAAAAAAAAAAAAATACAAAAGAAAATCTAAGTATCATATTTTGTATTAGTTTTATATTGTTTCGTAACAATGAACACAAACTTAGAAATTCAAAGCAAAAGCGATACAGATTTATGATTTCACAATTTATTTGGGTCAAAGGTAGAAGCATAAGCTATTTGGGTCTTTTGCTCTAAATCTTCAGCAGAATGAAATCAAGGTTTTGGAAAGGATTGCGGTCTCATCTGGGGCTTGGAGTTCTCTTCTAAACTTAAAGATTTCTGTCAGAATTTCATTTTTTGTGGTTATAGAACTGAGGACTTCAAATCTAAGAGGCTGCCCATTATTTCCTGCCATGTGATCATCTCTAAACATGGACACTTTTTAATTCAAATCCAGCGGAAGTATATCTAAACTGCTTCAGATCTCCTTGACTTTTTCTATCTTGGAGATCCAGGCCCTCTTTTAAAAACTCCCTTGAACCAATGCTGTCGTTATCACTGGAAACATTCATTAGTGTCATTAAATTTAATTAGATTAGAAAAAACACTTCCAGAAAACTCAGAAAATTTAAAATAATACATCCTTAAAAATACGTTGTCTGTAATCACTTTTTGTATCAAAATCTTTATCAACTAGAATTCTACAACGGAAACAGTAGACTGCAATTATAAAGGAATTTGCTGCTAAAGCAACTGTGGATGTTTACTCAGTAATTCTAAATGTGGACTTGCTATTTAGCAAGTCTAAAGTCTGAAAGATCTTGGCCAGGCTGGAACTACATGGGGATGGACCAAACTTACTGCAACAAGTGGCAATCAATGTCTTTCTCACTAAGGAAAGTCCAAACTCACTTTTAAGAATTTTCTACTCATTAAATCAAGTATACCCAGGAGTCTGAAATTTAAAGATAACTGATTGGGAACTTTAATTTTACCTCCACCACCAAGAAAAAAAGAAAGAGAGAAAGAGAGAAGAGAGCTAGAGAGAGAGAGAGAGATGGAAAGAAGGAAAGAAAGAAAGAAGGAAGGAAGGAAGGAAAGAAAGAAAGAAAAGAAAGAAAGAAAGAAAGAAAGAAAGAAAGAAAGAAAGAAAGAAAGAAAGAAAGAAAGAAAGAAAGAAAGAAAGAAAGAAAGGAAGAGAAAGAAAGAAAGAAAGAAATTTTTTCATAAAACACATAGACTAGTGTGTTTGAGTAACTGGGAGAAGTTAGGTTACAAATGGCTGTTGAATCTCCTTTGTCCCCCAGTGCTTATAAGAGAAGATCTTTTGTAGCCAATCCTATCTAGACACATTAGATAGGGAATTCTGAAGAACAAAGTTTGGCTTAGCCAATTTGACAAAGTTGTTATAGTTCAGCACTTGTCAATATGGCACCCATACATATCTCCTTAAATATACATCTGCTAAAATAATAATCTACGTATATAAATAATTAAATCATATCTTCACAAGATACACTTATATAGCATACAGTAAAAAACCTTTTTTTTTTTCCCAAAAAAGAATACAGAGTCCCTACATGATATTTACTCTTCCCAATCCCTGATCATCCAGTCATGCCATTTGCCATTAGGTCATCTCTCATTTCAGGTAAAAGATGTAAGAAAAATTAAAAATAAATAAAATATAGAGCTCAAGATTATACACTAGTAGGATTTCTCTTCACCACTCTATCTTAGACCCATAATATAATTAAAGTTTCTTAGGGAATGTGTTGTGTTTCTTGAACTACTCTACTCCTTGCAACTATCTATGTTTATTGCTACATGAATGAGAACACTTTAAAAATGTTGTTCCAATTCCAAATTAGATATTGACTCTTTATAAATAGCTACGCTTCTCTCTCCTTTCAAGTGTTTCAAATTTAATCTACATACAAAGTCTACAGTTTTGAAAGTATTTGGTAGATTGTAACAACAGGCAATGTTAAAGAAAAAAAGTTTTCAGAGGATAAACAGCTTATTTCTTGATTTCCGTTTGTGAGGAGTTATCTTTAACCACTGTTACTATCTTTTCCTTTTAATATTATAGCAAGTAAAAAGATAGTCAAGAAAATTGATTTTGTCCCCAAAGAATGGATTCCAAGAATAGTTTTTCAGAGTCATGGTTTTGGTTTCTTGAGAAAAAATCAAAGACATAGACTTTTATGCTCCTATTTTTGACAGCTTGTTGTATTACCTTAAGTAAATATATATGCATAGGCACTTGTATGTGTGCACCTATATATTTACAAAATGTCATAATAGAGCAACTGCACTAAATTCTTTATATTCATCCTGTAGGAACAGTGAAGAATTAGTATAGTTCACCTCAGAAGATATGATAATTTTAAAAAGATGAGTGTGATCATACAAGTTCTGTAAAACTGCCGTAACTCTTATGAAACTAAACTTGTATATAGAAAAATGTTACCTCTAAAATATTTACTTCCTTTAGGTAGATATAGTTGAGTCAATAGTAACACCTGTATTTTATCTAATGAGGTACAAACACATTCTTACCAAGAGATCTGTCATTTGTATTTTCTTTCAAATTCAGTGTTATGATTTATATCGTATTCAGAAAATAAAATCAAACTCTAGAGGAATAAGCTGAATGATTATGACTGTAAGTGTAAATTTACCAGAATAGATTTTGCTTTGCTGTAATATGTCTCTGTATTACAGGTAGAAATACCAGTATTAATTGGAACACAGGCTTAGTAATGGGTATTATTAGCAGAATTACTTAGTGAAAATTTCACAAAAGACAGTAAACAAATTATAGTAGAATAAAAATACATCAGTAACTTTTACATAGTATGAGTTTTCCTTTCTATACAGTAAAATAATAAATTTTAAATTAGGAGCTATTTTAATTTTCTAGCCCTCCCTATACATTTTATGTATATATCTCATTTTCATCTTAATGAAAGCTATTCCAATTTTTAAGATGAAATATGGAAGAAATAGGGATTTAGATGATCACTTACAGAATTTAAATATGTTGGCATCACTGCTATTTTAATGAAAAAACAAAAGAGATTATATATATATTATATATATATATCATATATGTATACAGTATTATAAAATAATATTTTCTGTGTACAATTGAAGGTATTTTGGGGTGGATAATGAGGTCAAGAGATCAAGACCATTCTGGCTAACATGGTAAAACCCCATCTCTGCTAAAAATACAAAAATTAGCTGGGCATGGTAGCACATGCCTATAGTCCCCACTACTCAAGAGGCTGAGGCTGGAGGATTGCTTAAACCTGGGTTGTGTACCAAAAGTGTAAATATTTCATTTTATTATTAATATTTTCAGTCAGAAGATTATCAAGTGACATACCTGTTTCATAATAAACCTTGTTATTTTAAAGAGCATATAATTATTTTCTGTAAATTAATGTTTAAATGAAGCAAAAATAAATGCTAACTTCAATTTTTATAAAAGAATAACTTAATTGTGAACTCTATGACTTTATCCAATGAAGTAATATGTTAAAGAGAAAATTCAAAACTAAATTATAGAAACACTTGATGCAAACTTATTAGGCTTTGTCCTCTGGTGATGCTTAAATGAAAAATAGAGAGTTTCTTTCTTCAAGTTAGTTAAAAATGTAATGGAGAGAAGAATGTGTAAAAACAAGTGATTATTAAAAAGTATATTAAGCATTAAGTTAATTATAAATGTCATTCCTTATGGACCCAGGGAATAACTTCTTATATCAAAATGATAAAACTTTTTTTAAAAAACTGATTTTCTGGTTGTTAAAAAAGACAAAAAAATTTATAAGACTTGCAAGTGGGTTAATAATAACAGTAAAAGAATGTTGATTAACAGTGAGTACAAACAGAAGGCCTAGAATTCAGGGGCAGCTGAAAGAAAAATTGCCAAAGGACCCATGTCATGATAGAACTTTTAAAATATAGGACTAAGAATTTATTTTTTTAAGTCTTCTAAAGCTGCATGCTAGACACAACATAAAAATCATGGTTCACATTTGGAATGCACACCAGAGCAAACTGTGCCTAAGATTACTGTGGTAACAACAAAATCATTATTCTGAAAAATCTAGACCAAGATGATTGAGAAATATTATAGTACTCATGAAAGAAAGTTTAATTAGCTGTGGACATAAGAGAGAAGAGCATATAGTTGTGTTTTGTCAGTCACAAGTAAAGAATCCTTTCACAAAATTTTTTGTAAGGTCCTTGGAAACAGTTAAAACTACATGGCACATTAATATTTTAATGATATTAAAAGACCGAGTGATAAAGACACCAATAGACAAAGTGGATCAAAACAAAAACTATTTTAAATCTTTGATAGGGTGTGTTGGAAGAGTTTGCCAGTTTGACAAAATGGGAGGCTGCAATCTAAATCAGGAAAAGTTACTGTATTTGAATCCATTCATGAATATTGAACACAAAATAATGAATAAACCAGTCACACAGGATTTAGTATAGGAGAGTAGAAGTTTCATTGTAACAGAGGCTCAAAAAGATTATCAATTAATTTACTAGACTTGGTATAATTGACCCTAAGTCATCTCCTCCTTTTTCTTCTTCTGGCATTCGTGAACATATACAAGTATAGATAAATCAAATTATGAAATGAAAATTAAGAGACCATATATTCGGACTCAACACAGTCTAAATATCACTGAATAACTTTGTACATGTTCTCATTTTATATATATATGTGATATATATGTAATATATATATGCAATATATATATATATTTGTGAGTGTAGTAATTGCTTATTTAATTGTAGTAGTAGTAGTTTTGTGACTGTAATAATTTTATAGTTGTAATATTATTAGTGGTTGTTGTAAAAATATTTTAATAGTTTTGTAATGTGATTAGTTGAGATAGTCTTGTAGTTTTGTAACTATTAATGATATATTTGTTGAAGTACTTGTAAGAAATATCACTGGGAACAGAGATAATTGGCATACCTTGTCCAATTCATCTTTAAGCAAATGAATGTACATAAGCAAAATTATTTTGTCTAAAACCAAGCATTTTAATGGGAAAATACAGACTATGAAATCAGAACAGTTGATTTTATTAAGTCCTGACTCTACTAGTTTACTTGTTTTGTAATCTCAGACAATATACCTAGTGTCTTGCAACCTTTGTTTCACCTTAAAACATGAACATGATGGTGGGGGAAGGGATATGGAATGGAATAACCAAGAAAATACTTTACAGTGAAGATTTATTTTCTAAAACATAATATATTTAACATGCTTTATCTAGTCTGTCATTTCAGTGACAGTCTGGATAAAGAAAACGTGACACATATACACCATGGAATACTATGCAGCCATAAAAAAGGATGAGTTCATGTCCTTTGCAGGGACATGGATGAAGCTGGAAACCATCATTCTCAGTAAACTGACACAAGAACCGAAAACCAAACACCACATTTTCTCACACATAAGTAGGAGTTGAACAATGAAAACACATGGACACAGGGAGGGGAACATCACACACAGGAGCCTGTCGGGAGGTGGGGTAAGGCTAGGGAAGGGATAGCAGGGGTTGGGGGTATTGGGGAGGGATAGAATTAGGAGAAAACCTAATGTAGATGATGGGGAGATGGATGGAGCAAACCACCATGGCATGTGTATACCTATGTAACAAACCTGCAAGTTCTGCACATGTACCCCAGAACTTAAAGTATAATAGATAAATTGAACAAAACAAAACAAAAAACCATGCTTTTGAATACTAAAACCAGTCATAAATTCATTGTAAGCAGGCAGGAGCATCCTGTCAATCATTTCTGTGGTTGATAGGCTGTTTGCAAGTATCATGTTTGGTGATTAAGAAATAGTTGCCAATGTTACATTTCATATATTTCTCATTAGAATCAAGATTTTCAGCTTCTCTTAAAAATCTGAAATATCTGACAACACTGATTTAAAACTCTTTGAAGGTAAAAATTGGTAGGAAATGAGTAACTGTTGCCTTTTAAGCAAGGCATGCTCCCTCTAGTCTCAACTTCATACATCTCTTCATGGTCTCCCTAACATAAGGATGATGTCAGTTGTCAGCATTGTACTTGATAATTTTGTCCTAATTGAATTTAGAGAAATATAAAATGTTTTTTAAGTCTAATCACTGTTAAATTTTGCAGTCAATATATACTGAAGGACTAGCGTGTTTTGTATTTTCTTAGGGACAGTAGAATATTCATGCATGTTTAGTTTGTAAAAATGAAGTCTGTGTTAAGATAAAGCTAGACAAAATTAACCAATTTTCATATCTCCATCTAGTACCTTATTTACATTGTTTCTCTAGTGATTTGAGTCACAAATTTTGTTTCAGAAAATACAAATATTAACTGAAAAGACTCACTGATATAGTGATGAAATTATAGAACAGTAAGTTTCATTGGTATGCCAAGAGATGTTAGGGAAAAAAATGTTGATACATCAATTATCATGCTTAATTTTCAATGACATAATCACGGCAGTTCCTTACACTTAAGCATCTCCAAATATTATTACATTTCCTTTAATTTGTACTTTAATGCCAAAATGCCAACATATCTTTTTAAATTCTGTGAAATAAAAATTCTACATTTGTATTTTTTCTGTTATTATCCTTGACCAGTCAGACATATTTTATGTAACTAAACTTCCACCTCAAAATTATCTAGTTTGGATCAAAACAATTATGAAAAGTTAATGCTGTAATTCTTATCAATTAGACTTTGAAAGAAAATCTCCATGCATTTTTATATTGTGATTCTTTTCATCTAGTTAAAATTTAATTTACTTTTTTGCATATTTTAAAGTAGACTTTTATTTCCAGCTTCTATCTTTCTCACCACTGTGTGGTTCATAAAACTAAAAAACATTTCTTGATTTTTCTATATATTTAAAAAAATAAATATATACTACTTTAGCAACAATATGATATTAAATGATCATATTGTAATAGTTAATGACTTATACATTACATGTATAAAAGAATAGGACTATTGTTCAAAAGACAAGCAAACAACGAAGCACAACATAGTGTTTTGTGATGCAGAATGTAAGAACTATAACAACAGTAAATATAATACTCAGCATTCATTAAAATTATCAGTTACATTATCCTTATAAGAAAATAAGTTGACATCATTATTTAAAACAAGTAACATGTAGTTAAGCATTTATTAAAAATAATTTGTTATACTGACACTCAGAAGCTCTAATTCACATAAAGCAAAACATAGCTCTTAAATAAATTTGCTTCTTGATGCTTGTAATGATGTAGTCTAGACATAGCTAAAATATCTAATTAAAATATTTTAAGACTATGATTATAATAAAATAATGCTTACTAAATCATAGGTTATTTTTTGAAAAATCATTTTGATCATTGTTAGAATTGAGACATCTGCATAAACTACTCTATAAAGTCATCTTTTTTAGGATTATGACTATTTACCTTTCCAATAAAAGAAAACATAGCAACTGCAGTATAACCACAGAAAAGTCAATTGATAAAACCTTTTATGTAATAATCACTGCTAGTTTTCACTGATAAATGATATTTTTTTCTTAAGCATTTATATTAGGTATAAGTTTTGTATTTGTTCTTTCTGGCTAATGGAATACATGAAAGTTTTGCTGAGAAATTAGGTGGGATTAGGAAAAGTATTACTTTCCCTTCCTGTAAACAGGGGAGGTCTAGAAGAAAAGGGGGAGGTAGAGATTTGACTATTAAAAGTACTTTTCAAAAATTTATATAAGTGTATGAGGTATATGTGCTATTCTATTATATGCATAGGTTGCACAGTGGTCAAATCAGGGCTTTCAGAGTATTGATCACATAAATAATGCATGTTGTACCCACTCATTTCACATCCTTCTCCCCACTCCTATCCACTCACTCTTCCAAGTCTTCATTGCCTGTTAGTCCACTCTCTATGTTCATGTGAACACATGTTGTAGCACCCACTAGTCAGTGAGGATATGTTACATTAGTTTTTTTTGTGCCTGACTTGTTTTACTTAGGATGATGATCTCCAGGTCCACCCATGTTGCTGTAAAGAACATAATTTCATTCTTTTTTTATGGCAGAATAGTCTTACATTGCATATATATAACACATTTTCTTCATCCATTCACCTGTTGATGGACACTTAGGTTGATCCATTGCGAATGGTGCTGCAATAAACATTTGAGTGCAGGTGTCTTTCTAATATAATCATTTCCTTTGAATAAGTACTCAATAGTGGGATGGCTGCATTGTAGTTCTATTTCTAGTCTTTGAGAGACCTGCATATTATTTTCCGTAGAATGTGTACTAATTTATATTCCCATCAACAGTAAGTGTTCCCTTTTCTTCACATTCTCACCAACATCTGTTCTTTTTTGACTTATTAATAGTAGCCATTCTCCATTCTAACTGGGTTAAGTTAATATTTCACTGTGGTTTTGATTTGCCTTTCTCTGATGATTAGTGATATTTTGCATTTTTTCATGTACCTGTTGGCCATTTGCATGTCTTCTTTTGAAAAATGTCTATTCATATCGTGTGCCCAATTTTAATGGAATTATTTATGCTTTTGTTGTTGTTTAGCTGTTTGAGATCCTTGTATATTGTGGATATTAGTCTTCTGTAAGATGAATAGTAAGCAAATATATTCTCCCATTCAACAGGTTGTCTCTTCACTCTGTTGATTATTTCTCTCACTGTGAAGAAGTTGTTTAGTTAAGTCCCATTTGTCTACTTTTGTTATTGTTGACTGTGCTTTTGAGGTGTTAGTCATAAATTCTTCAACTACACCCATGTCGAGAAGAGTTTTCTTTATGTTTTCCTGAAGTAGTTTTATAGTTTCATGTCTTACATCTAACTCTTTAATCCATCTAGAGTTAATTCTTCTTTAAGATATAGGGATCATATTTCATTCTTCTGCATATGGCAGTACATCTTTCCAAAAACCGTTTATTGAAGAGGGTGTTCTTTTCTTACTGTATGTTACTGTTAGCTTTGTTGAAGATTAGATGGCTGTAACTATGTGGCGTTATTTCTGGGTTCTTTATTCTGTTCACTGATCTTTGTGTATATTTTTATATGCATACCATGCTATTGTGGTGGCTATTGGCTTGTAATGTAAAATGAAGTCAGGTAATATGATACTTCAAGCTTTATCCTTTTTTCACTCAGGGCTACTTTGGCTATTCAGGCTCATTTTGGTTTCATACTAATTTTAGGATTGTTTTCTAATTCTTTGAAAAATACATTTAGTATTTTGATAGGAATTGAACTGAATTTGCATGTTGCTTTAGACAGTATGGTCATTTTAATGACATTAATTTTTCCAATCTATAAGCATGGGATGTTTTTCCATTTGTTTGTGTCATCTACATGTCTTTCATCAGTGTTTTGTAAATTTCCTCATAGAGATAGTTCACCTCATTGGTTAAATATATTCCTAAGTATTTTATTTTTTGGTGGTCATTGTAAATTAGATTGCCTTTTTTATTTATTTCTGATCTAGGTCATTGTTGGTATATATAAACACTACTTATTTTATACATCAATTTTGTATGCTGAAATTTTACTAAATTCATTTATCAAATCTGGAAAATACTGACAGTTTCTTTAGGTTTTTCTAGATATAAGCTTATATAATCAGCAAACATATATAATTAGGGATTATAGACTTTATTAGGAATAATTAGACTTCCTCTTTTCCAAGTTGGATACCTTTTATTTCTTTTTCTTCCCTGACTGCACAGGAATGGTGAGAGGAGACATTCTTGTCTTGTTCCAGTTCTTAGAGGAAACATTTTCAATATTTTCCTATTCAGTATGATATAGCTGTATGTTTGTCATAATGGCCTTTATTATTCTGAAGTTTCTTAATACTAAGTTTAAGAGTTTTTATCATAACGGGATGATGAATTTTATCAAATGCTTTTAATGCAGCCATTAAAATGTGTGTTCTTTTTCCTTAATTCTGTTTATGTGATATATTTATTGATTTGCATATGTTGAACTATCCTGCATCCCTGGTATAGAATCCACTGGACCATGGTGTATAATATGTTTGCCATAGTGATGGATTCAGTTTGCTAGTATTTTATTGGAGATTTTTGCATCTGTGTTCATCAGATATATTGGTCTGTAGTTTTTCTTTTTATGTTGCATTTTTGTCTGGTTTTGGTATCAGGGTAATACTGGCCTTGTGGAATGAGTTAAGAAGAATTTTTTCCTCCTTGATTTTTTGAAACAGTTTCAGGAGAATTGGTATTCTTTCTTCCTTGCATATTTGGTAGAATCTGGGTGTGAATCCATCTGGTCCTAGGGTTTTCTTTGTTGGGATATTGGTTCATTCTTGAGAAGTATTTTTCTAAGAATTTATTCATTTTCTCTAGATTTTTTATACTTGTGAATATATAGTTCTTCCTAATAGTCTCTGATGATCTTGTGCATTTTTGTGTTATCAGTTGTAATGTTTCCATTTTCAGTTCTGATTTTGTTTATTGGGTCTTCTTTTCTTTCTTAGTCTAGCTAGGAATTTTTAAAAATTGTTTATCTTTCTGAACAACCAACTTTTGTTTTACTTGATCCATTGTAAATATTTTAGTCTCCATTTCATTTAGTTGTGCTCTAATCTTTGTGATTTATCTTTTCCTCTCCTTTTGGATTTGGTTGTTCTTTTGTTTCTAGTCCCTCGAGGTGTGTTGTGAAATTAACTGTAATTTTTACAAGTTTTTAATTTTCATTTTATTTTTCATTTGAGACACTGTCTCACTCTGTTGCCTAGGCTGGATTCAGTGGTGTCATCTTGGCTCACTGCAGCCTCCACCTCCTGGGCTCAAGCAATCCATTCCCCTTACCCTCTTAAAGTGCTAGGATTAAAGGAATGAGCCAACTGTGTCTGGCCTGCTTTTCTCAATATAGGTACCTCAGCACTGCTTTTGTTCTATTTCACAAG
This sequence comes from Plecturocebus donacophilus, assembly GCA_004027715.1. Classification (NCBI taxonomy): domain Eukaryota; kingdom Metazoa; phylum Chordata; class Mammalia; order Primates; family Pitheciidae; genus Plecturocebus; species Plecturocebus donacophilus. The sequence goes on from PVKP010011073.1 coordinate 30,485, forward strand.
ATTTTGATATACTGTGTTTTAATTTTCAATTAATTCAATTATTTTATCTTAATTTCCCAACAGTCATCTCAGACTGTGTTGTTTTATGTGTTAGTCTAGTTTCATGCTCCTGAAAAAGACATACCCAAGACTTAGCAATTTACAAAAGAAAGAGATGTAATGGACTTATAGTTCCACATGGCTAGGAAAGCCTCACAATCATGGCAGAAGGCAAGGAGTAAGTCACACCTTATATGGATGAGAGCAGACAAAATGAGAGCTTGTACAGAGAAATTCCCCCACATAAAACCATCAGATCTCATGAGACTTATTTGCCAACATGAGAACAGCATGAAAAAACCTGCCCCCATGATTCATTACCTCCCACCAAGTCCCTCTCACAACAAATGGGAATTTGCAGGGCCCAGCCCTGCTGGGTCTAGAAGGTATTCTCTATGAGTGTGGAGATAAGAGACTATAGAAATAAAGACATGATACACCAAAATCAAGAGAAAAGGAGTTTGACCCAAGAGACCACTACCACCAACACGCAGACTGGTTGTGGCCCCAAGTGCCTAGATACTCTGACTTTTATTGGATACGAACCAGGGGGGCAGGGTAAGTAGGCTGAGTCCTCCACAGTTGTTGATAGGGTCAAGCAAATTACATGTCTAAGGAACAAGCAGCCCAGGGCTTGCAATTAGCCAAAGCAGGGGGAAACAAAATACGTCAGCACTTCGTGTTATGCTTGTCAAGTAAAAACAAAGGCCTCGAGAATTACGCTACTTCTTACTGTCTACAAAAGAGGAACCAGGTGCAAAAGTAGGGACTGACAGAAGACACAGATTGTAACCAATATAGCACAGCACCACATAGACACAATTAAATCACCTGGTAGCTGCGGGTTGGGCTGACTGATATCAGTCCTTGCACAAGAGCGTGGGAGAGTGGAGTGTTCTCTGACTCCCCCAAGGACAGGGCATGTTTCCTTCCATGGTTTGCTGAGTAGCAGGTGCTTCCCCAAGCCCTGGCTACCACAGATTTTAGATGCCCTCCAGCAGCCCTTATGTGGGTGTGATAGAGGGCTTGGTTTTGGCATTCAACAGGTTGTGCCTGCTGATCGCCACCAGTTGATGTTGGACAGGTATATAGGCCTATATCACAGGCCTGGAGGCTTAGGTGGAAATAATAGTTTCCTCAGCCAGGCCCAGGACTCTGCTGTCCTGTGCAGCCTCAGGACACTGCTCCCTAAATCTCTGCCATTCCAGAGACTAAAAGGGGCCAAAGTACAGCCTGGGCCATTGCTTCAGACTGTAAGCCTTGGTAGTTTGGTGCAAAATGTAAGCCTTGGCAGTTTGTACATGGTGTTAAGCCAACAGGTGCACAGAGTGCAAGAGTTGAGGCTTGGGAGCATTCACTTAAATTTTAGATGTTTGGAAAAACCTGTATGTACAGACAGAAGCATGCTGCAAAGGAAAGCCTTCATGGCAAACCTCTACTAGGTCAGTGTAAAGGGAAAATGTGAAGTTAGAGCACCCACACAGCATCCCCACTGGGTACTTTCTAGTGGAGCTGTGAGAAGAGTGCCGCTGTCCACCAGACCTCAGAGTAGTAGCTCCACCAACAGTTTGCACCATGTACCTGGAAAAGCTGCAGGCAGTCAATGTCAGCCCTTGACAGGAGCCATGGGAGGTGAGCCCTGCAGAGCCACAGGGCAGAGCTACCCAAAGCCTTAGGAGCCCACTCCTTGCATCAGTGTGACCTGAATGTGAGACATGGAATCAGATTATTTTGGAGCTTTAAGAGTTAATGACTGTCCTACTGGAGTCCTAGAGCCCCTTTCTTTTGGCTGATTTTGAAACAGGAATATCTACCCAATGCCTGTGTCCCCATTGTACTTTGGAAGTAACTAACTTGTTTCTGATTTTACAGGCTCAAGTCAGACTTGCCTTCTCTCAAATTAGACTTCGGACTGTGGACTTTTGAGTTAAGGCTGAAATGAGTTAAAACTTGAGGGACTGCTGAGAAGGGATGACTGTATTTTGCCATGTGAGAAGAACCTGAGATTTGGGAGTGACCAGGAGCAGAATGATATGGTTTGGATGTGTGTCCCTGCCCAACTCTCATGTTGAATTACAGCCCCCAGTGTTAGGAGAGGGGCCTTGTGGGAGGTGATTGGATCATTGGTACAGATTTTCTCCTTGCTGTTCTCATGATAGTGAATGAGTTCTCATGAGAGATCTGGTTATTTAAATGTATATAGCAAGCACCTCCTGCTTCTCTTTTACTCCTGCTTCAGCTATGAAAGTTGCACCTGGTTTTCCTTTGCCTTCTGCCATGATTGTAAGTTTCCTGAGGCCTCCCCAGCCATATTTCTTGTATAGACTGAAGAACCATGAGCCAATTAAACCTCTTTTCTTTATAAATTTGTGTCATTAAATTGTCATTCCTTTCAGTAAGACAGAAGAGTCAAAACAGGGATGACTTCTCCCTTTAATGATTTTTCATGAGTTAGTAAAATGACAAAATGGGAAACAATTAGCTTTCCCTGACAAATGTACTTTCATTTATTTATTTATTTACTGAATATGTGTTTTCTAAACTTTAAGCATAATTGGGTATATATAATTTTATCATTTTCTAAGAAAAACCTTAATATAAAAATCAGTAAAAATTTCCACTATAACAACATGTGGTTGAATATATATCATTTTTAATCTATAAAATTTTAAGAAAACTAGTTTGTTATGACAGATTCTAGAGTCAATAATATCTTTTAAAAGATGTTTTGGAAACTTTTAAAGAAATAAATTCTTAAGAGCTGATTTGAGCTGGAGCGAACTGAGGTACCATGTGTTGGATTAGTCAATTAAGATGACAAGCCAAAATGAAAATAACAGTCAAGTCTTTAATCACTTGCTGCAATAGTATAAGCAACATGAGAAAGTGCCAGCTCCACCAATGTTCAGGACTAGTGCCAGATGAGAGTCAGGTTTCTCACTACAGACGTTGGTGGGGTGGAATGGAGAGATGACTCACTGCTGAGGCTGCTCTGGACAAAAGGGTCCTGCCATTTCATGGACCAGGGAGAGACAAAGTAAAATAACTAGTAATGGAAAAAGTACTGAGTACTGAGTCAGAGTGGGGAAAAATGTCTTCAAAATCCCTACTCCCCCAACCGGGAAGAGGTCTTGGTTAGAAGCCTCTGCCAATGGTCCAGACAGCTGTTTTCAGATGGAGGTATCAAACCTGGAAATGCAGGATGCAAAGGTTATGATTGGCCTTAGAGACTGAATTCTTTGAGTTCAGAAACTGCAATGCATTGACTATGCACCAAGTCTGGTGTGGGGAATGCAGTGTTCCTAGTGCTCTTAACTTCATGTTTTAATGTGTGTTTACTTCTGTATTAGTCAGCTTGGGCTGCCAAAAAAATATCACAGACCTAGTGGTTTAAATAATAAACATTTGTTCTGGAGGATGAGAAGTCCAAAATTATAGTGCTGGCAAGGTAGGTTTCATTCTGAGGCTACCTTTCCTGGCTTGTAGATAGCAGTCATCTCATTTTGTGTTGACCTTTTCTTTGTGCCTGTGGAGAGGGCAGATTAGCTCTCAAGTGTCTCTTTTTATAAGAACTCTAATCCCAGTGAACCTCATTTAACCTTAATTATGCCCATAAAGGTCCTATATCCAAATACAGTCACATGGGTGAGTTAGGGCTTCAACATATAAATTTGAGAGGACACAAATATTCATTCCATAACAATTTATTTTGACTTTAATTGAATAGACTCACCACAAAGCCAATTGCAAGAAATAAAGAATATCATCAAAATTACATGTCATAAAATAATACTTTCAGATTTTTAAGAAAAGATAAATGAAAATTCATTAGTTATTTCACTTATAAAATAAACAGGAAGTATAGTAATAAATAATTCTTATTTATCTTTACTTATTAACTGATAATAAAGGTGAGTTTATGGTAGTAGCTATCGGTTTGGTGGTAAAGGGGAACTTAGAAAATTAATAATGTAGATATTCAAAACTACAAATACTGTGAATCAAAGCTGTAAAATGTGTTTGTGATTTCCTATGCATTTATGCATGTATATAAATATATATAAGCAGATACAAATATAAATATATATATAGCTATATTGATACAGATATATTCCATGATATTTTTTATTTAAAATTTGAATTTGGTATAGCATTTGCTTCCCTTCTTCTATGCACTCTCTGAATATTTTGCATACATATGCAGCATTCTTAATAATCAGGTACACTTGTTTGCATGAATTATTAAGTTCATCTTAGGAAAAAAATGTATGTATTTATAGAATTTTTACTAGCTAAGGTGGTTAACATTATAGGAGACTACATATTAAATTTGTTAAATTGTAGAATCACAATAAGGACATTTGCAGTGATTTTATTAAAGTTATGTTGTGCTAGTGCTAATCTACAATTTATTGTACTTCATTCTGAAATATTCCACTATTGGTGATGTTTCAGAGTGTTTTTAGTTTTAAGATAAAATTTATATTGAGAACACTTATTTCATAATCCCTGAAAAAAGAAAAATGTAGACCAACATAGTTTTCAAATGTTTCAGGACAGGAGTGCGTGTGTTTGGGTTGTTCTGATTTTAATCCTATATAATGATATAGCTTGGAAAAATCACAAAGTGTATATAAGTTTTATTTTCTCATTTCATTAAAAGAGAAAAATAATAAGGTTTGAAATAGAATTTTAACACAACCTACCATGCAAAATATGAGTTTTATAAAAATCTTAAATTTATCATGCAGTTCTATGATTCAATATAACTATATTCTATTTATTTTGCATTAGATTAATTGTATGTAATAATAGTTCCCATTTAAGATTTTAACATAAAAGAATATTTCTTCAATATTTTGGAGGCCATATGTCTGCCTTTAATTCATGCCAATATGTTTATCCATTTCATTTCAGTTCTAATATGGTTCCTATAGATAAAAGATGTATTTATAGACTATTACAGCAAAATTATTATTTTATTTATTTCATCTGTAATGTTCTTGGTGTCTATCTATAACATTCTATTTATTAAAGAATCTTCCCTGATGTACCAGTTTGTACTCATGGAAGTATTGATGTATATGACTGTTTTGAAAGTAGAAGCTAAATTGGGATTATGCAGTTGCTCATGCTGAAATACATTTTCAATTATTTTTAATTTCACAAAAATATTATTGTAATTGAATTTAGCTCTCTAATAGCTACCACTTAAAACTGGTTCATAGAAATCTGCTTTTCTATCTTTTAGTTACTGAAATAACAACAAAATTAAGCTGATTAGTAGGAAAAATAAAAAGCTGGCTAAATGGATGCCCAGCTCAAGAAGGGGATTCCAAATCATTAGAATTCAATATTTTGTTTGAGAAAAAATTCTAAATATTTTATAGCTTCTGAATGAGACTGTTTGAAAGAAAAGTAGCAAACCTATACAGTTACAACAATGTTAAAATCTTTGGTGAGGAATGGCATTGAACCTATTACTGAATTCAAGGATGATAAATTGAAACAATATGAAATAAAAATATAAAAAATGAAATGAAACCTCAATTGAAATCACATTCTATATAGTATTTACTTAACACTTAATAAAACTCTATTAAATTCACATGAACATTTCCTAGTGGGCATCTCAGTTGTCACATTGTCTCCAGACACCTTCTCAAAGAATTTTCTATCCCCACAGCAAATAATAAAATGGTGATTCTACCAAGCTCATTAGCACTACATACCTTTTGAATTAATTTGGTTTGCTTTGGACTAAATAGCTAATCACTTCATGTACTCTTCAAAGGTACAACCTAGGATGTGTCACAGAAAAGAGCTATTCTTTATTCCAAATACAAACTGAAGAAAAAAATAACCAAGAATAGAAAAAGGAAACTTTGAAGATGGTACTAACAAGTGTGAAATAATGAGCATTTCTAGGCTATGACTGTTATTTGTGATAATAAACAGCAACTTGATTTACAACAAGATTATGTCCTGATAAGCCTAAGTTAAAAATACTTTAGGTTGAAAATACACTTTATTCCATATAAGTTACCAGATATCTTAGCCTACCTCAATGGTGCTCAGAACACTTGCACTAGCCTAGAGTTGGAAAAAGTCACCTAATACAAAGCCTATTTTATAATAAAGTGTTAAATTTCTCATATAATTTGTTAAATACTCAGAGTGAAAAACAGGATGGTTATATAGGTTGGTGGTCCCCAAACATTTTTTGCACCAGGGACCGGTTTCATGGAAGACAATTTTGCCACAGGCTTGGGGGTGAGGACAATGGTTTAGGGATGACTCGTGTTTTGCATTTATTGTGCACGTTATTTCTATTGTTATTGCATTGTACCATATAATGAAATAATTTTACAACTCACCATAATGTAGAATCAGTGGCAGCCCTGAGCTTGTTTTCCTGTAACTAGGCAGTCCCTTGGGGTGATGGGAGACAGTGACAGATCATCAAGCATTAGATTCCAATAAGGTGCATGCATCCTAGATCCCTCACATGCACAGTTCACAATAGAGTTTGCGCTCCAGTGAGAATCTAATGCCACTGCTGATTTGACAGGAGGCAGAGCTAAAGTGGTGTGTGAGCAATGGAAAGCAACTATAAATACAGATGAAACTTTACTCATTTGCCCACTGCTCACCTCCTTCTATGCAGCCCAGTTCTTAACAGGCCATGGACTGGTACCAGCACTCACCATGTGTAGACACTCACTATTAATATACTGGTACCATGTATAGTCACTTACCATTAATATACTTGTACCATGTATAGGTATTCACCATTAATATACACAGCTGAAAGCACCCTGGGCCTGAAGAATATTTGAAGCAACAAACTAGAGTTAGTTGCTGTATGACTGGGATTCTATAGTGATAGAGTCATCCGTTTCTCTCTCTTCTGAGGCTTGAGAATACCTGGTAGAAAACACTGAGGCATCAGCACTTGATGGTGTAGCAAACATCGTGTTCTTCAAGAAAATATTCAAGTTTTGATTGTTCCTTTTTATTTCCTCAGCTCTTTATATGTATTTTTATACCAAGCAAGTGCATCCTGTATCTCCCATCAGATTCTGCAAAACTTTTTTGCTGTAAATTTTCTTGGTGGTTCAGATATAACTTCTTTCTCTGACTCAACTTATTTATTTCTTCCTTCTTCCAAATTGATCAGCTGATCATTGGACAGTTCTTCAGCCTCAGTGCCAATAAGCTTATGAATATCCTTTTCATTCATGTTCATTTGTAGCTGTTCACCAAGCACCACTAACTTGATACCATTTTATCAACAGGAGAATCTTTCTTAATGTCTTCGAATGTGTTCATGTCTTCAAAACTTCCTTTCAAATAACATTGCTGTGTGACCTCTTTCTATGTTGCAGAAATGTCAGCCTTTAGAATCTTTCCCAAAGTGTGGACCAGAATCAGTCATTTTAGCAGCCTGAAAAAATATTTGGTGTACATAGTATGCTATGAATACAGCTCTTACACCTGGGTCCATTGGCCAAATGAGTGTGATTGTGTTCAGTGGCAAATACACAATCTGCATTAGGATACATGTCACCAGCAATGTGCTATGGATGCCCAGAGCATTGTGTAAGATCAGAGGAATCTCAAGAAAGATGTTGTTTTGTCTTCAGTATTCTCTTTGCTGCAGAGCAAAACAGTTCAAAAAGACATCTTCAGACAAAGCTAAGATAGCCCAAACTTTCTTGTTATGATGATAATAAATGGGAAGTGTATGCTTACTCTAGGGTTCTTGAAAGTTCTAGCACTCTTCAAGCAGTAGATTAGGAAAGTCTTTCATTTGAGCTTGATTAAATTTCTACCCAAAAACAGAATTCCATGGTTTTTGAATGCCTTGAATCTTGGCATTGCCTTGGACTCTTAATGGATGTATGTATGTTCCTGTATGCACTTCTAGAACAAGCTAATTTCATTGAGAACAAACATTTGTTCTGGTAAATATCTCTCTTCCACAATTATCCTATGCAGTTATTTCTTAAAGCTATGGCACCTTCAGTAATATCATCTGCTGCTTCACCATTGACCTTTACATTATGAAAATTATGACACCTTTTGATGTGTGGGAACCACCCAAGACATGCTGTAAACATTTTTATATAGATCAGATCATCAGCACACTATTTTAGCATATCTAAAAGACTTCTCGCCTTTGTCTGGATTGTGAATAGATGAAACAATATAAACTATATTTTTCATTCATATGACAAATAATTTTTCCATATCATCAACCAATCCAGCTCTTTTCTTTGTATTCACAGTGGATTTTACCTTTTTTGATGATATTACTGCATCACTGATTTTCTTCGTATCCTTTTAGGTGATCAAGATCATGGATTGCAAAAGTCTTAATTCACATGCAATGGCCATTACTGGCTTGTCACCTTAACCCTAGGCTATTATTTTGAATTTCATCTCAAAAGTAATTGCCTTTCTCTTCTTTTCATCAGAAGCAGGACACACCAATGAACATTTTGTAGACATTATGGAATCCAGTAACACCAAATCCAACACCCAGAAAACACAGGCACCACAGTCCATGGTAGAATATTGGTTGTTTACCCTCATGAATGGATGGCTCATTTAGAGCTGAGGCCCACTGCCACTGCTCTGCATGGCTAAGGACTACCATACTCTATATTATTGGCTCAAGAAAGTATCAAAATTCACAATTTTAGTTTCTACTGCATTTGTATCACTTTTACATCACTATAAAAATCATTGAAAAATCACAAGTCAAGCCATCTGTATTTAATAGGTAGAAAATTAACTATGGTGAAATTTTTTTCTAAAGTTAATTGATACCTATGAATGAAAGTTCTGAAGACAATGTGCTATGGAATAGGTGAAGCCATAAAGTCAGACTAAGTCTCACAGAAAGAACTGAAACACGTATGTGAAACTGAGTCATTAAACCACTACTCTTCTTATGTAATTGCCTCTAAACAAATCATTTTGAAACAAAACAAGTTCAGATTAACTTCTTAGCAATAAGAAACATTTTTACTCTTTCTAAATACATATATAGAATGTCATTTAAAATTCTTGGCCCATAGTCATCATTTCAGGGATTCTTAAAGTAATTGGATAAGAAAATCCAAGCAAAAACTTACACTGAAGATTTTATTTTTGTACTTCTTGCAGAGAAATGAGCATTGTGAAAATGAATGGAATGTTATGCAATTAAATAATCAGTGCAACACTATTCCACAAATAAAGGAGTGGGTCGATAATTAAAAGTTGCTTATGTTTTCTGTTTGTAGCCGAAACTCAGTCTCCATTCTATTTTTGACCAGCTAATTCTTGTTAGAGTTCCATATTCTGGACCGGAGTTAGATTCTCTATAGAATGGGTAAATTCTGGTTCATTTAGTAGCATTTAACGACTTTTGTCTACTATCCAAAAATGTAAAGTTTTGTCCTTTATCATTTCAATACAACTTGTCATTTTTGTAATTTATGTGGAATACACAATGATGAATACTATATATATGGTAGCTGTTAACCATTGCTCTCATTCTAGGAGCCATGCCACATTTAAGTTTTTGTTTTTGTGCCAGAAGCACTGAGAAGTCAAATGATAAATGTGACTCATGCTCCTGGAAGTTGGTTTTATTAATGTTAAATATTAATGTTTTCTTTTTATACAAGAAAACAAGTGTCATATTAAATAGAAATATAAAAAGATTGCATTTATTATGATAAAAGGGGAGAATTTACAAATATATTGACCCTTTAGTAGAGCATATTAGACTTAAACCCCCACTTTTATCACCATATTAAGCAATTAATTCACATTGAATTCTTGGTTAAAATGAATTTGCCACCTTTGGCAGAGTCATCCAGGAGAACTTCAATGTAATATCATAAAGTAATGTCAGGATTTGATAAAATAGATGTTTTTTTTTCAATATAGTTTAAAGGCAAATAGCAAACAAAATTCCATATGTTAAATTTGACTTACATGTGGGTTTTGTTTAGACAAAATACGATTTAAAATTTTTGTTTTAAAAAATATGTGTTTACTACATAAAAAATTTATTTTAAACCTTTAGAAAACAAAAACAAAGTGGACTTTGAGATTCTTTTGAAAACCCACAAACAGGTGACACTTCTACCACACAATCTCTGAAGGCAGCAATCGGAGCTGCCTTTTAGTGAAGCACACATTCTAGCTGCCACAAACTCCAGCCTTTACTATAGTTTACCTCCACTTGCTTCACTTGTTTGGAGTACTAGTATACAAATCAGCATCCTTTGCTTTATAAGCCAGAGAGCTTTGACACAGAAATGCCAAACCATAGAATGAAACTACATTGGTTTCTTTAAAGGAGCCATATCAAACATCATACAAATGCAAGCACAGTTGGTTTCACAGATTGTACTACAGTTGCCATTTGTCTGTAGTAAAATTAATAAAACAGAGGAACACTTACAAATATTGGATCTTAAAGGGAAGCCCCATTTGTAATAGAGTCCAAGTCATCTGCAAGCAACTACCAAATCCAGATATAAAAGAAGAATGAAGGAAAGGTGCAAAGATTTTATTACTAGCCATGAATCAAATGAGCAGAGGGAAAGGGGCTCACAGAATGTAATAATTTCTTGGATCATAGATAAATGAGGCATGATTAAAATGAGACAATATGAAATGTCTGTCAAAAATGTCTGGATTTAATAAATATGTATTTAAACAATTACGCTTAATATATACATTTTGCTAGGGTCATTTATCTCTCAGTCATATGATTCCTGGAATCAGAAATCATGTGGGTCAGATTTCAGTGAGATAAACAGATACCCTGGAATCAGAAAAGTGTGGTTCAAATTTCAGTGAGATAAACTTGAATTTTTACCTGAGAAGATGAGATTTCATTGGTGAGGCTATAAGAATAATATTTATTAGTGACAGGAAAACCACTTTTTTATGTTTCATAAAATAGTTTTAGTATTTTTCAAAACCTTGCTGAAGGCAAATGAAATTTGAAAGAACATACTTTTGCTCCTTGCTCCTTTGCAGTGAGTTAGGAAGTTCCTCGACTTTATTAAAGAAAGCAAGAATTATAGAAAAAAATCTCCAAGTGATTTAAAAGCTCTTTTCTTTTTTCAATGCTTGCTGTCTTTCTTTTATCTTCTTTCTGCATGCTTCTTTGTCTAATAGGTTTTTCCTTCTGGGAAGAGATCGTTGAATGCTAATGTGTCAGTGTTTGCCTGTTAAACATACTGCATGATGTCCCAAGCAACCTACTAGTTCATTAATCAGACTGTTCAGGGAATGTATATTATAGCTGGGGCCCTTAAGTATAAATGATAAATGTGTGTATAAATAGACAGGTCAGGACTATGATTCCTTATATCTTTTTAAATTTTTTATATTATGCTTACTCTTCTTAGTTTCTTTCCATTAGCATATCTATCCCAAATTACCATGTCTCTCTTAAACAAATGTAACTTCAATAATAAGATTTTTTCAATGATACAATTTTAAAACAAGGAGTGGGACTATGAATGATTCTCTCAGAAATTGTGTGACTGAGAGATAAATGACCCTTGAGGTAGAAAAGGTATGAATTTAATCACTTATGAACCCAACACACAAATTCGTGTTATATTCAGCACATTTTCTCCAGACCTCTATGACTAAAGACATAACATTTAAACATTAACATAAAATCTTGTGTGTGTGTGTGTGTGTGTGTGTGTGTGTGTGTGTGCATGCCCGTGCGCGCATATCTTAAAGTAGGGGATCAGAACAAAGCTATGCAAGTCGTTTCAGGGACAATGTCCAGTATAAAATGCAAAACCAAATAGAAACATTCTCCTTTTTCAATATGACTCCTGTTGTCACTCAAAATAGACTCACATAGTTAGATAATTCAACATAGCTTCCTCCAGAAAAATCTGGACTCCAGTATTGGCCCTAGCTGATAACGATAAAACAAGAGAACATTTCCAGAGCTTTGTTTTATTACCATACAATGTACTGAAGCTGAAAGAAGAAAGAAGGAAGGAAAGAAAGAAAGAAAGAAAGAAAGAAAGAAAGAAAGAAAGAAAGAAAGAGAAAGAAAGAGGCAACAAAAATAACAAAAACAGCAAAATTAAAATGCCCTGGTTTGATTTAAAAAAAGATTTATTTTACTGCCATAGCATTTGGCATATTTAAGAAACAATGACAGTTAACAGTAAGAGTCTATAGTTAATTTGTGTAGTAAGTGTCCGATATTAAAATTTTTGTTTCATGGAATAATATGAAGCCTTTATAGATTTAAGAATAAAAAGCATGCACAGAAATGTCCCTGTGTTACTGTTTTCATTATTATTCAAAAATAGCTATGTGTTTTTTTACAAAAAAGAGAAATTCATAATCCAGTGAATGTAAAGTTATAAAACTGATACCATGGAAATATAAAGATCATTCAAGCCTGCTATGAACATCTTTATTCACATAAATTAGAAAATCTACTGGAGATGGATAAATTCCTGGAAATATCTTACCCTCCTAGATTAAACTAGGAAGAAATAGAAACTTTGAACAAACCAATAACAAGCAGTGAGATTGAAATGATAATTAAAAAGTTACCAACAAAACAGTCCAGGACCAGACAGATCCACAGCTGAATTCTATCAGACATTCAAAGAAGAATTGGTACCAATCCTTTGACAGGATCTAAAACACAGAGAAAGATGGAATCCTCCCTAAGACATTCTATGAAGCCAGTATCACCCTAATATCCAATTCAGGAAAGGACATAACAAAGGAAACTACAGACCAATATGCCTGATGAACATAGATGTAGAAATCCTCAACAAAATACTAGCTAACCAAATTCAACAGTATTATCAAAAAGATAATACATCATAATTAAGTGGTTTTCATACCAAGGATGAAGGGATGGTTTAACATTCACAGGTCGATAAATGTAATATACCACATAAACAGAATTTTTAAAAATTATATGATCATCCCAATAAACACGGAAAAATCATTTGACAAAATTCAGCATCCCTGTAAGATTAAAACCCTTAGTAAAATTGGCATAGAAGGGATATACCTTAAGGTAATAAAAGCCATCTGTGGCAAACCCACAGCCAACATTATACTGAATGTGGAAATGTTGAAAGCATTCCCTCTGAGAAATGAAAAAGACAAGAATGCTCACTTTCACCACTTCTATTTAACATAGTACTAGAAGTCTTAGCAAGAACAGGCAAAAGAAACAAATAAAGGGCATCTAAATCAGTAATGAGGAAGTCAATGGCTATTTTTCTGGTGATATGATCATATACATAGAAAACTCTAAAGACTCATCTAAAAAGCTCCTAGAACTGGTAAGTAAATCCAGCAAAATTTTAGAATACAAAACGTACACAAATCAATAGCCCGCTATACACTAAGAGTGACCAAGCTGAGAATCAAATGAGGAACTTAACCCATTTTACAATAGCTGAAACAAAACAAAACAAAACAAAAACCCAATCTTAGAAATATACTTAACCAAGGAGGTAAAAGACCTCTACAAGGAAAACTAAAAAACATTGCTGGAAGAAATCATAGATGACACAAACAGATGAAAAACACATCTTATGCTTATGGATTAGAATAATTAATACTGTGAAAATGATCTATCAAAAGCAACCTATAAATTCAATACAGTTCCCATAAAAATACCACCATCATTCTTCACAGAACTAGAAAAAACAATCTTAAATTTCATTTGGAACCTAAAGGGAGCCTGCATAACCAAAGTCAAAGTAAGCAAGAAGAACAAATCTAAAGGCATTACATTACCTGATTTCAAACTACACTGTAAGATCATAGTCACCAAAAGAACATGGTGCTGGTAGAAAAAGAATAGAGAACCAATGAAATAGAATAGAGAACCCAGAATTAAGCCAAATATTCACAGTCAACTAGTATTTGACAAAGCAAACAAAAACATAAAGTGGGAAAAAAAACACCCTAGTCAATAAATGGTGCTGGGATAATTTGAAAGCCACGTTGCAAAAATGAAACTGGATCCTCATCTCTCACCTTATACAAAAATTGAACTCAAGATAGATCAAAGACTTAAATCTAAGACATAAAACCATAAAAATTCTAGAAGATAACACTGGAGAAACCCTAATAGACATTGACTTAGAAGAACCCCAAAGCAAATGCAACAAAAACAAAGATAAATGGATGGGTCTTAATCAAACTAAAAAGCTTCTCTACAGCAAAAGAAATAATCAGCAAAGTAAATAAATGATCCACAAAACGGCAGAAAATCTTCACAATCTATTCATCTTTCTAAGGACTAAAACAGTCTACAAGGAACTCAAACAAATCAGCAAGTAAAAAACAAAGCATCCCATCAAAAAGTTGGCTAAGAACATGAACAGACAATTCACAAAAGAAGATATACAAATGGCCAACAAATGCATGAAAAAGTGCTAAACGTCCCTAATTATCAGAGAAATGCAAATCAAAAACAATAAGATACCACCTTATTCCTGCAAGAGTGGACATAATCAAAAAAACAAAAAATAATAGATGTAACACTTACACTGCTGGTGGGTATGTAAACCAGTACAACCCCTATGGAAAACAGTGTGGAGATTTCTTAAAAAACTAAAAGTAGATCTATTATTGGATCCAGCAATTCCCCTCCTGGATATTTACACAGAGGAAAAGAAGTTATTATATGAAAAAGATACTTGCACACACATGTTTATAGCAGGAAAATTTGCAATTGCAAAAATATGGAACCAGCCCAAATGCCTATCAACAAATGGATAAAGAAAATATGATATATATATTCACTCATATATATATGAATGAAATAAGAAATTTGCAGCAATCTGGATGGAATTGGAGACCATTATTCTAAATGAAGTAACTCATGAGTGGAAAACCAAACATCGTGCGTTCTCACTCATAAGTGGGAGCTAAGCTATGAGGACAAAAAGGCCTAAGGATGACACAATAATCTGGGGGGACTCGGGGAGAAGGGTGGGAGGGTTGAGGAATAAATGTCTACACACTGGGTACAGTGTACATTTCTTCGGTGATGGGCATACCAATATCTAAAGAACTTACTCATGTAACTAAAAACCACTTGTTTCCATAAAACGTATTGAAATGAATAAAGTTACAAAAATGTATCACACTGCTGAATAATGTTTTATTTGTTTTGACTTTCTAATTTATTATTATTTTTCAAATTTGTATTTCAATAACTTTTGGAATACATGTCTTTTTTTATTACTTGGATGAATGATACAGTGGTGAAATCCAAGACTTTAGTGCACTAGTCACCTGAGTGGTGTATATTGTCATTTCTTATCCCTATTCCCCTTCTAACTCTCCCCCTTCTGAGTCTCTAAATTAATTATATCACTCTATATGCCTTTGCATACTGATAGCTTAGCTCCCACTTATAAGTGAGAATGTATGTTTTGTGGTTTTCCACTCCTGTGTTACTTCACTTAGAATAATGGCCTCCAACTCCATCCAAGTTCCTGCAAAATACATTATTTCATTCTGTTTTATGGCTGAGGAGTATTTCATAGTGTATGTATACCACATTTTCTTTATCCATTCTTTAGTCCAGGGGCACTTAGGTTGGCTCTACATCTTGTGAACTGTGTTGCTATAAACATATGTGTGCAAGTGTCTTTTTCATATAATGATGTCTTTTCTTTTGGGTAGATGCCCAGTAGTAGGATTGCTGAATCAAAATGTAGATCTACTTTTATCTCTTTAAGGAATTTTCATATTTTTTTCCATAGAGACTGTACTAATTAACTTTTCTACCAGTAGTGTATAGGTGTTTCCTTTTCTTCACGGCTACACCAACATCTATTGTTCTTTGACTTTTTAATTATGGCCATTCTTGCAAGAGTAAGGTGGTATCTCATTATGGTTTTAATTTTCATTTTTCGGATGATTAGTTATATTGAGCATTTTTCATGTTTGTTGGATGTTTGTATATCTTCTTTGAGAAATGTCTATTTATGTCATCTGCATAGTTTTTGATGGGATTTTTTTTTTCTTGTTGATTTGTTTGAGTTCCTTGCAGATTCTGGCTACTAGTCCTTTGTTAGATGTATGCTTTGCAAATATGTTCTCCAATTCTGCGGGTTGTCTGTTTAATCTGATGATTATTTATTTTGCTGTGCAGAAGTTTTTCAATTTAATTAGGTCCCATTTTTTTGTTTTTGTTTTTGCTGCATTTTCTTTTGGGGTCTTAGCCATGAATTCTTTGCCTAGACTAATATCTAGAACAGTTTTTCCAATATTGTCTTCTAGACTTTTTATGGTTTCAGGTCTTATATTTAAGTCTTTGATCCAACTTGAATTGTTTTTTGTATAAATTGAGAGATAGTGTTCAGTTTTATTCATCTACATGTGGCTTGCAGTTTTCCCAGAATCATTCATTAAATAGGGTGTCCATTCTCCAATTTATGTTTTTGTATGCTTTGTCAGATCAGTTGGCTTTATTTCAAAGTATTTGGGTTTTATGTAAAAGTATTTGGCTTTATTTTGGGCTTCGCGATTCTGTGATTCTGTTCTATTGGTCTATATGCCTGTTTTTATACTAGTACCATGCTGTTTTTGTAATTATAATTTTGTAGTATAACTTGGAAGTCCAGTAATGTGATCCCTCCAGATTTGTTCTTTCTACTTAGAATTGCTTTGACTATTTGGGCTTTTCTTTGGTTCCATATAAATTTTAGGATTTTTTTTTCTAATACTGTGAAAAACAATGTTGCTCTTTTGATGGGAATTGCATTGAATCTATAGATTGCTTTGAGCAGTATGGTCATTTTGACAATATTAATTCTTCCAATCCATGAGCATGGGATATGGTTTCATTTATTTGTGTCATCTATGACTTCTTTCAGAAGTGTTTTGTAATTCTTGTAGACATCTTTTATCTCATTATTATTATTATTATTTTTGCACCTGATGTAAAAGGGGTTGAGTGCTTGATTCGATTCTCAGCTTGGTTGTTGTTGCCAAATAACCATGCTACTAATTTGTGTATATTGATTTTGTAATCTGAAACTTGGTTGAATTTGTTTATCAAATGTAGGAGTATTTTGGAGGAGTCTAGGATACTATTCATATTATCTACCAACAGTGATATTTTGACTTCCTCTTTTCCATTTCAGTTGCCCTTTATTTCTTTCTCTACCCTAATTGCTCCAGCTAGGACTCCCAGAACTATGCTGAATAGGAGTGTTGATAGTGGGCATCCTTATCTTACTCCTGTTCTCAAGGGAGATGCTTTCAACTTTCCTCATTCAGGATAATGTTGGTTGTGGGGTTTTCATTTTTATTATTTTTAGGTATGTCCCTTTAATGTCTAGTTTGTTGAGAGTTTTTTTCAGAAAGGGGTGCTGGATTTTGTCAAATGCTTTTACTGCATCTATTGTGATGCTCACATAATTTTTGTTTTTAATTGTGTTTATGTGATGTATCACATTTATTGACTTGCCTATGTTAAATCATCCCTGCATCCTTATGAATGAACCCACTTCATCATGTTGTCTTGTCTTTTTAATGAGCTGCTAGATTCAGTTAGCCAATATTTTGTTGAGCATTTTTCCATCTATGTGCATCAAGATTATTCATGTGTATTTTTTTGTTATTTTCTGGTTTTGACATCAGAATGACATTGGCTTCACAGAATGATTTAGGTAGGATTCACTCTTTCTCAATCTTTTGAAATAGTTTCAGCAGAATTGGTACTAATTATTTGAATATCTGCTAGAACTCAGCTGTGAATCCATTGCTTTTTTTCTTGGCAATTTTAAAATTACTGATTCAATCTCACCTCTTGTTATTTGTTTGTTCAGGGTTTCTATTTCTTTCTGGCTTAATCTAGGAGGGTTGTATGTTTCCAGGAATTTATTGATTTCTTCTAGGTTTTCTTTGTTTGTGCACATAAAGGTATCCACAGTAGTCTCAAATGATCTTTCATGTTTCTATTGTGTAAGGTGTATTGTCTCCAGTCTTGTTTCTAATTGAGCTTATTTGGATTTTCTCTCATTTTTCTTGGTTAATCTATATAATGGTCTGACAATTTTATTACTTTTTTCAAATAACTAGCTTTTCGTTTCATTTATCTTTTGTATTTTTTTCTTTGAATCTAATTTAGCTCTACTCCAACATTTTTTATTTCTTTTGTTCTGCTAAGTGTGGGATTAATTTGTTCTTATTACTCTACTTCCTTAAGGTGTAACATTAAGTTGTCAATCTGTGCTCTTTCAGATTTTTTGATGTAGGCATTTAGCACTATAAACTTTCATTTTAGCACTGCTTTTGATGTAACCCAGAGGTTCTAATAACTTGTGTCATTATTACCATTTACTTCAAATACTTTCTAATTTCCATCTTGATTTTATTTCTTACCTAAAAGTCATTCAAGAACAGATTATTTAATATCCATGTATTTGTACAGTTTTTATGGTTCCTTTTGGAGTTGATTTCTAGTTTTATTCCTCTGTGGCCTAAGAAGATACTTAATATGATTTCCATTTTATTAAGTTTATTGAGATTTGTTTTGTGACCTATCGTATGGTCTGTCTTGGGGAATGTTCCATGTATTGATGAGGAGAATGTATGTTCTGCAGTGCTTGGGTGGAATGTCTGATAACTATCAAAGTCCATTTGTTTTAGTATGTTGCTTAAGTCCATTGTTTCTTTTTTGACTTTTTGTCCTGATGATGTGTTTAGTGCTGTTAGTGGTATGTTGAAGTCTCCCACTGTTATTGTGCTGCTGTCTAGCTCATTTCTTAGGTTTAGTAGTAATTGTTTTATGAATCTGGGAGCTCCAGTGTTGACGTATGAAATATAGATTGTAATATCTTCTTATTGAATTGATTCTTTATCATTATATAATGACCTTTGTCTGTTTTTACTGTTTTTGCTTTGAAGTCTGTTTTGTCTGGTGTAAGAATAGCTACTGCTCATTTTTGGTTTTCATTTGTGTAGAACATTTTTTTTCCACCCATTTACCATGAGTTTATATGCATCTATTTTTGTTAGGTGAGTTTTTTGAAGACAACAGATACTGATGTATGATTTTTAAATCCATCCCACCATTCTTATTCTTTTTAAGTTGAGCATTTAGGCCATTTACATTCAATATTAATTTTGAGATGTGAGATACTGTTCTCTTCATCATGTTGTTACATAGGTAGTTTGTTTTTTGTTGTTGTATTATTGTTTTATAGGGCCTGTGAGTTTTAAGCTTTCAGGAAGTTACATTTTGGGGCATATTAGGCTTTTGTCTCAAAGTTTAGAACTCCTTTTAGCATTTCTTGTAATGCTGCTTTGGTAGTGACAAATTACCTCAGCAGGTATCTGTCTGAAAATGACTTTATTTATCCTTCATTTATAAAACTTAGTTTTTCTGGATGCAAAAGTCTTGGCTAACATTTATTCAGATAAACTCCAGTCCCAGTTCTCTGGCTATTCAGATGAGACAGGCACTTATTTTCATCCATAGGAATGTTGATGTTCCAAGTAGAGAGAAATTGTGATTCTTTCTCTTGTGCAACCCTGAACCTGGAAGATGCTACTCGTATGGGGAGCTAGTCACCTTGACATGTTCCAGGGTGGCTATCTGTAGTTTTACCAACATCAGCCTCCTGTGGAAGAAGCCCCACTGTACTTGTGGTAATGGATGAGGGAAGAAAGATGTCCCCTTCTCCAAGAACCTTCATATGCACCAGGGCTATCTGTAGGGGTGAGCTCCAGACTCTCCCTGCTGAGCTCAGCACAGCAACTGTGCCTCTGCTGAAAGAAACTTCCAAATCTAATGCTCAAAGCCTGCTGTCCAATTTATTTTGTCACACAGCATATTTTTTGATACGGTGCACTCCCCAGTCTGGGTTCCTGAGAGGCCGGCACTTCTGCCGGGGACTCTTGGCCAGCAAGAGGGTCCCAACCTGAATAGGGGAGTGCACGGAAGGAAGAGTAGACAGGCAAGCGGGGTCTGGAGGGCTGAATAAGCAATACTTGAACAGCAATGCTTAAACAGCAATGCCTAAACAGCAACTTTATTGTACACACAGTTAGTATATATATGTTTGTCCTACGTCATTAACAGGAACAGATACCATTATTTCATACATGAAAGCAGCACATAAGAACAATAGTAAAATAAGATACATAATTGGGTACAATCAAGTCACACAGGTGGTGGGGAAACCTATAGTTAAAAGTTACTGACCTGTGCAAGGCATCAAAGAGGCAGAAACCCATTATATTTGTGCAGTCACAAGAACAAGCACAGGACCCAATAGTGGGTAAACAAAGTCATAAATCAGATACAGAAACTGGACACATTGTCCTGTCAGACCACGTGCAGGTCACATCATTGTCTCACAAAGTTCTTTTTATAATTCCTTTACCTGCAGTTCCTACTTTCCCATAGCTCGACTGCCTCCAATGGGAAACTGTGTCCGGGCTCAAGCTCACCATATGGCGAGGCCCAATTCTGAGGGGCCTCACATGGGAACGATCCCGACACCCCAATCCCCTAAGAATGGGAGTCCCTGGGAGCCAGACTACTGTTAAGTGTTTCTGCTCCTTTGGGTCTAGCCACTCAGTGAAGCTGGCACACTGCAGGCTGGTGGTGAGGAATGTAAGCAAAGAACCCAGTAATGTTACCTGTTCTCAAGTCTCCCAGCTGGGGTTAGTAGCACCAGCTCTAACGGGGGTGGCAGGGGAGTGATGTAGTCTCTGTGAGATTCATTGGTTATAGATAGTCTTCACGTGTTGACTTTCTTCAATGCTGCTTATAGTAGTCATCAACTGATCACATGGAGAGACTCAGGACCTCCTGGTTAGCCAGAGTGGTATAAGCAAAGGTGATAGCTGAGATCATGCAGCCATTTTTTTTTTACTTCCTGAGTAGCCTGAGTAGTGTTATTCTACCAGGAGATGTTGTAATGAACTCTGTTAGCTGCCTTCCAGACAGGAGGTGGTGCTAGTGAAAGAACACCAGCTGTGATGTAGCAGTGGGATTTTTGCTTACCTTATGTTGTCCAGGGTGGGTCCTCTCATATCTCAGGTGATATAGTTGGGGCCATATAGCTCCAAAAAGTTTCTGATCTTTATGTTAAGTTACCAGGGCAGGTGATGGGGCAAAATCAGGTGGGGATTGGCCCAGTTCTCTGGCTATTCAGATGAGACAGGCACTTCTCTTCATCCATAAGAATGTTGATGTTCCAAGTAGAGAGAAATTGTGATTCTATCTCTTGTGCAACTTGATAGTTGTTGCACAGCTCTGACTCTCTGCCTACAGGGAAACTAGCAGCTCCTGTGAGTGTTAGAGGATCAGGCATGTTTCTCTGGCCATTGGGTTGATGTTCCAGAGGGAAGTGTTGCTGTGTCTGCTTCACTGAAGAGTTTGTGCAAGGAGTGGAGAATAACAGACAGCAGTAAGCCCCACACTTATCCCACGATTTTGGCAGGGTAGATCCACTCCCTCAGTGTTCCACTGGCAGCAGCAAGCTAAATTTCAGGCAGCCCCCACTCAGAACTTGCAACTACCCTGGGTCATAAGCTTTCGCTGTGGAAATCCCAGCTATGGCTTTCAGGCCACACCTCTCCCCATTGTACAACAAGGCTGGGTGCCCAGATCCTGTACTTGTAGCTACAGTCAACTTTTTACTTGTCCTCCACCCTCTGGCCCTAGCCAAGGGAGTTCATCCCCACCTGAGGCTATATTGTAGAACACAGTTAAGGAAATCCCGGCTATGGCTTTCAGGCCATGCCCCTCCCATTGGGCAGCAAGGCTGGGTGCCCGGCTCCTGTACCTGTAGCTACAGGCAACTTTTTACTTGTTCTCCACCCCTTGGCCCTAGCCAAGAGATTTCATCCCCACCTGAGGTTATATTATGGAACACAGTTGAGGGCTTCTTTTAACCTGTGACCACTGGCTGAACTATTTGGCTAACCTCTGCAGAGTACCCTGTGAGGAACATTAAGGAATGGCTTTCTTTGGTCCACACTGTGGATTGGGCATGTACACAAGAGCATTCTCACCACTACTCTTACTTGTATATTCCATGACATTCCCCCTGTTGGTTCCTGTGCTGGCTGGATAGACTTAAGGCCATCCCCTGTGGTTTGGACTTTCAGGCTGTCTGGTGAAGGGGTGTGTCCCACAGGCAGTCTCTTCCCCTCTCACATTCTGGGGACTCACCCCATTACTTGACTCACAGTAAAGGCTGCAACCTGCTGATTCCTTCAAAAAGGAATTTGGTTTTCCTGCTCAGTTATTCTGTCACTTCTTGAAAAAAGGTTCACAGTGTGAACCTCTACACGCTATTTTGTCCTTCCAACAGAGGTATATCAGCAATGCCTCTAATCTGCCTTCTTGAAAACAAAAAACAAAAAAATAAAAACATATTTGTCTTCTTTTGTGTGTTTCTGATGAATATACTCTAAGACTATGCTGTGGATAGATTTAAAATACATATATTTTTACCTATGTAACAAACCTGTACATCCTGCACATGTATCCCAGAATTCAAAATAAAAACAAAATTAAAAATCAAATTAATTTTAAAAAAATCTTCCATCATGGTGGAAGAGAGTGTGGTGATTCCTCAAAGACCTAGAGGCAGAAATATCATTGAATCCAGCAATCCCATTACTGGGTATATAGCCAAAGGAATGTAAATCATTCTGTTATAGGGGCTCATGCATGCATACATTTTTTGTACTACTACTCACAATAGCAAAAACATGGAATCAACTTAAATTCTCATCAATGACAGACTGGATAAAGAAAATGTGGTACATATACACCATGGAATACTGTGCAGCCATTAAAAGGAACCAAATCATGTCCTTTGCAGGGAAGTATACACAATGGAAGCCATTGTCCTTAGCAAACTAATATGGGGACAGAAAGCCAAATACCACACGTTCTCACTTATAAGTGGGAGCGAAATGATGAGAACACATGGACATATGGGGTGCAGCGACATACACTGGGGCCTGTTGGAGGATGGGGCATGGGAGGAGGGAGAGGATCAGAAAGAATAGCTAACTGATGCTGTGTTTAATGCCTGGGTGATGAGATGATGTGTGCAGGAAATCACCATCACACGCATTTACCTATGAAATAAACCTGCACATGTATTCTTGAACTTAAAATAAAAGAACTTAAAAAAAATTAACTAGATTATATAAAATTAACTAGAAGAGCGAGAAAAAGTTTTTTTGATTTAAGCCCTAGCAATTGAATGCTTTTATTCCAAATCACTATTTTTATTAAGTATTTACAAATTCATTTTAACTATTTCAGGGTTCATATAGTGTAGTTTATATACTATTTATTAAGATATTTTTCACTTTATCTTACTAAGAATGTATTGATGTTTTTATCTAAGAGACTGTATAATTAATTCTAATTACCTTGCATACTCTTTTCATTTATGTCATAAGACATCAGAATTAACCTTAAGAAGAGGCTTAAGGATCATTTGTCTTCTCTATTTTATTTTCAATTATCTTACTGTTTGAAACTACATGTGTTGGTGTTAGGAATTCTCTTACTTTTCATCATTATTGAAATAATTTGACCACATATTAAAGTAATTTATAGGTTAAAATTAGCTCATTTTAATACCTTAAATATAATTTCATCCTAAACTCCCATGGAAGCTCAAATTATTATTTTTGGATGTTGGGGAGAAGATGACATTTTTAAAAATATAAAAATTAAGATTAAAACTGGAAAAGAATATTAAGAGTTTGGTATATGAGCAAATTATATTCTTTCTGGGGGTAATTTAGTACTTTATTGGTCTTTTTTGAATTGAAACATCTTTAAAACATTTTATTCTTCTTTTTTCTTCATGACAACAGTAGCAAAACAGCTTAACAATGGTTAATTACTTGCACTATCATCGGATATAAATGCTTATATCCATTATAAATGCTTATATCTAGCCATTTCTTTCCCTGCAAAGAACATTACCTCTCTCAGTGTAGAATATTTCTCATTCCATTCAAATAGCTTATTGAATAAGGTCACTTTAAGCATCTATTCTCTTTAAACAGTCACACAATTTTCTCCCTTTTTATTGAGGTATAATTAACATACAATACAATTTACCCTAATGTATGTAATTCAATTGTTTTGTCTTCACAAAATTTTACAACCATTGCCACTATCTAGTTTTAGAATATTTTCATCACCTCATAGCCATCAGCAATCTTACCTCATACCTCCCTCCCACATTCTCTTGGAAACCAGTTAATGTAGTTTAAATATGATTTATTTGTTTCCACCATATCTCATGTTGAAATTTAATTTCCAATGTTGGAGATCAAGCCTAAGGGAGGTCTTTTAGTCATTAGGGCATATCTCTCATGAATAGATTAATGCCCTTTCTCAGGGTTGATTAAGTTCTCACTTTATTAGTTTTCACAAGAGCTAGTATTTTAGTCAAAATGAACTAAGAGCCTGGCACCTTCCCCTCTCTCTTTTGCATGTTTCTGACCATGTAATCTCTGCATACACAAGTTCCCCTTCACCTCCTACCATGAGTAAAACAACCTGAGGCCTTCACCAGAAATCACAAAGATGCTGGTGCCGTACTTCATGTACAGTTTGCAAGCCATGAGCTAAATAAACCCTCCCTTTTTTTTTTTTATAAATTACAAAGCATCACCTACTCCCTTATAGTAACACAAAGTGGCCTAAGATAGTATTAATTGACTTAACTGTATAGAGTTGCCAATTCAGAATATTTAATATGAATTAAATCATGCCATGTGTGGCCTTTTGTATCTGGTTTCTTTCACTTAGTATATTTTCATGGTTCATCCATTTTGTATCATACATCAGTAATTATATTTTCATGGCTGAATAATATTCCATTTTACAGATCAACAGACATTTTGTTTTCTGTTTATCAAGTGATTTACACTGGGTTGTTTTCTGTTTTTGTTACTATAAATAATGTTTCTATGAGCGTTTGGGTCTACATTTCTCTGTGGAAAAATGTTTTCAGACCTCTTTATTGTATAGCTAGCAGTGAAATTGCTGAGTTATAATAATTCTCTGTAAAAAGCTTTTGTGAAAGTAGAAAACCTGAAGCATCTGTAAGATTTTGTATTTCCACCAGCAGTCTATAAAGATCCCAATTCTTTCAGATCCATGCTAACACTTGTTCTTTTCCATCATGTCTAATCATAGCCATTTTTGGTGGTATGAAAATTTTGCTGTTTTGATTTTCATTTTCCTAATGTCTAATGATATTCAGCATCTCTTTATGTACTTATTGTCTATTTGTACCTACTGCTATCCCAGTACTATGTAGTCTTGATTAACATATCTTTGTAGTAGGCTTTGAAATTGGAAAATGTGAGAGTATTTCAATTTTATTTTTTTTAAGATTTTTTGCTAGAATTATTCTAGGTTTCCTGCACTTACATATGAATTTTAGAATAAATTAGTCAACTTGTGCAAAAGGATCATCTGGTATTTTAATAGAGATTACATTGAATCTGTAGATTGGTTGGAGAATATTGCCATCTTAACAATATTAAGTACCTACCCATTAGCAGAAGATCTTTTTGCATTTATTAAAGCCCTCTTATATTTTTTAAAACAGTATTTTGTAGGTTTTAGTTTATAAGGGTTACACTCTTTTTGAATTTATTCCTAATTATTATACTTGTTTTGATGCTACTGTAAAGGAAATATATTTTTGTATTTTTATGACTCGTGTAACCTTGTGTCTGTAATGTTGCTGTACTTGTTTACAAGCTTAAATGTTTTTAGTGTGTTTCTTTGAATATTTTTTATATACGCCAATGGCTTTTGAAATGGGAAAGACTTCTACTCCTATTGCTGTCTGGATAAATTTTATTTATTTATTTTTCTGCCCTATTGTGCTGACTGAAATCTCTAGTACCGGGTGTTCAGTCTCTTTTTATTGAAATTTGATGTTACCTGTAGGTATTTTTATACACCCTTTAGCTGATTAAAAAAGTTTATTTGTATTTCCAGTTATTGAGTGTTTTGTTATGGAAAATTGCTAGATTTTGTCAAATGCTTTTTTGATGTAACTGTTGAGATAATCATATATTTTGTTTGTTTTCTCTTGTTATCCTAATAAGATGATTTATTATATTAATCAGGTTTCATATCTTGAAGTAAACATGCATTCCTGGAGTAAATCTCACTTAGTCATGTTGGGGAAGCCATTTTATACATTAAAAGATTTGGATTGCTAGCATTTTGTTGAAGATTTTTATATCTACATTCATGAGGGATATTGGTTTGTTGTTGCTTTTCTTGTGATGACTTTCTCATTTTAGTATCAGTGTAATACTGGCTACATAGAGTGAATTGAGAAGTATTTCCTCCAATTCCATTTTTTTTGCGGGGGAGGGGAAGAATTTTCACAGGATTCTTTTAATCCTTCTTTAGACATTTGGTTAAATTTACTAGTTAATTTATTTTGTTGTTTTTACTTATAAATAAAATAGCCACAAGTTAAATTGCATTACTTTTTATGAATCTATTTAGATTTTCCATTTTTTCCAGAGTCTGCTCCAGTACTTAGAATCACTCCAGAAATATGTTCCTTGTTTATTTAATTTTTGTCATATAATTTTTCATAGCATACTCATAATTTTTTTCCTGTAAGACTGATAGTAATGTCTGTCTTTCGTTTCTGATTTTAAATGGATTCTTATCTCTTTTTTGCTAAGTCAATATAAATGGATGTTTGTCAATTTTGTTAATCTTTTTGAAAAAGCAAGTTTTGGCTTAGCTATTGTTCTTTTTATTCTATATTTTATTTCTGCTATTATTTTTTTCTCTTCTGCTTGATTTGCATTTCCTATGCTCTTACAGTTTCTTAACATTATTGTGGTACTTCTTTTTAATATAGATATTTATAGCCATTAATGTTTTATGGATACATAGTATCCATTAAAAAATCTGAAAACTGTCTTGATTGTATTACATGCTTTGATGTTTTCATTTTGATTTCATTTCATTTATCTCTAAGTATTTTTCTTATTCCCATTGTTATTTATTCTTCAGAATATTTGTTATTTAGAAGAGTTCTGCTTAATTCCTGTATATTCATGTGTTTCCCAAATCTTTTTGATATTTATAAGTTAATTTTCTCGTGTTCAGATAACATTCTTTATATGATTTATTTTTTTACATAAATTGATACTTGTTTTTATGAAATAACATATAGTCTGTCTTGGAGAATGTTTAATGTGAAATTGAGAAATATGTGTATTCTGTTGTTGGATTGAATGTACTGTTAGGTTCAGTTGGTTTATAATTTTTTTTTTTTTTTTTTGAGATGGAGTCTCACTCTTGTCGCCCAGGCTGGAGTGCAATGGCATGATCTCAGTTCACTGCAACCTTTGCTTCCAGGGTTCAAGAGAGTCTCCTCAGCCTCAGACTCTCAAGTAGCTGGGATTATAGGCACCCGCCACCACCCTCAGCTAATTTTTGTATTTTTAGTAGAGATGGGATTTCACCATGTTGGCCAGGCTAGTGATTTTCTGTCTATTTGTTATACCTACTACAGAAATTGGGGCATGAAAGATCCAATTATTATTTTTTATTACTATTTTTTACTTCACTTTATTTTCTAAAGCTGTTTTGTCTTTCAGTTTTAAAGAATAATTTTCCTATAAAATACAATACTTGGATAATGTCATTTGTTTTGTTTTATTCTTTTATTTTCAATTCTTTGAATATATTATTCCATCACCTATTATCTCTATATTTTCTGATGAGATATGATGATTTCTTTGAGAATTCCTTGTCCATAATAAAGTTCTGCTTCTCTTTTGCTAGTCTCAAGATTCTTTCTTTGGCTTTGATTTTGATGTACCTCTGTATGGATTTATTTAAGCCTATTCTATTCAGAATTCAGTGAGCTACTTAGAAGCATAAATTAATATTTTTCATGAAAATTGAGAGTATTTGTCCATTATGTCTCCAACTTCTTTCTGCCTTTATATTCTTTCTGAGACTCTGAGTTTGTGTAGATTGGGATGGTGGTTGCTGTTCCAGAGATTTCCAGGATCTTTTCACTTTTCTTTATTTTGTTGTCTTTCTGCATCTCAAACTGGATAATCTTTATTGATCTATTTTCCCAAATTTGCTTATTTTACCTGCTCTACCTGCTAATATTTGCAATTAAGTTCCTAATAAATTTTTCATTTTATGTATTTTTTCAGTTACAGAATTTCTATTCAATTCCTTCTTGTAATATTATCTTTAATTGTATTATTTATTTGAAAAAACATTGTATTATTTATTCTTATACTCTCGTTAGTCCTCTAGGCATGATTTCCTTGTTTCTTGATGATATTTAAAATAGTTGATTTAAAGTCTTTGTATAGTAAGTTCAATGCCTGTGCCTCATTAAAGAAAATTTGTTGTCATAGCTATTCTTTTTATTTTGTTCTGTATATATGTCATAATTTATTGTTCCTTTGCATTTGAATAATATAATATGGCTACTCTGGAAATCAGATTATATCTCTTGGTCAGGATTTTCTGTTGTTGCTTTTTGTTGTTTTTATTTTTTTAGTGACTTTGTAAATAAATTCTCTAAAATATATACAGCAGTCATGGTTCTACTTCCTATGGGTTCAGTTACCTGCATTTAAATGTGGTACAAACACAGTAAATGGAAAATTCCAAAAAAATTCATAAATTTTAAATTGCATGCTATTTTGAATAATGTAATGAAATCTGACCTGCTCCATCAACCCAGGGTGTGAATTACCCCTTTGCACAGTGTATCTGCACTGTATACATTCACAACCAATTATTTACTTAGAAGCCATCTTGGTTATCAGATTATCTGTAATGGTATAGCAGTACTTCTGTTCATGTATCCCTTATGTTATTTAATAATGGCTCCCATGCCTCTAAGAGTAGTTATACAAACAACCAGATATGCCAAAGAAAAGACATTTAGTGCTTCCTTTAAGAGCAAAGGTAAAAGTACTTAATTAGGATGGAAAAAATTATGTGGTGAGGTTGCTATGACCCAAGTTAAAAACAAATTTTCTGTTTATTAATAGTCTACATAGGGTTTGGTACTGTCCACAGTTTCTGATATCAAGTGGGAGTCTTGGATTGTATCCCCCATGTATTCTGTTCATGTATGACCTCTAAACCAAAGGTAGCTTATTGGTCAGCTAGTGATTAGATAGACATTTTATTAAATGCCTGGTACCAATAAGTTTCTAAGAACTCAGAGGTTCATTGTGTTTGTTGAGGGACGTCGTCAATACTCCGCTAGGATGTTTAAACTCTGCCTTGGGTTCACTTTCTGATTTTACAGATCCTCATAATTAGCAAGAAGTGATAATTTAGAGACTTTACAGGTTTTCCTGAACATAAGAATAGTCCTAGTTATGAACATAGCCTATGAATGCATATGGCTTTTTAGAGTTTCAGGAATATTTCAGTGCTTTGAAAGACCCTTATGAACATCTCATTGCCTAGCTTTCCTTTTTAAACTTTTGATTAGCCTATTGTTTTCTCAGTTTGTTATCAGCCATCTCTATTAGCATTGTTTTTTTTATGCAGCCATAATTTTAATCAATTGCTGCAGATTATTTTGAACAAATGCCTCTAGATAAAAGTTTGTTAACAAGGGAAATATTCAAGTCAGTCAAAGACTGAAAGAGGTAAGGTTTTGCAAAGAATCAGAAAATGGGTTAAGTAATGGCAATTCTATGGAAATGGAGCTTTGAAGGAACCCTGAGACATTTTGTTCCTTCAGTGGCTGAAGGTTGTTGGTTTTCATCATAGTTAAAGATTATTGGTTTTTAAAGTTACTGCTTTAAAGGAAGTAAGGGGATAGGAACAGGGCAAGTTAAAATGCCATAAAACTTATTATTCTTACTGATATTCTTACTGATATTCAGTTGTTTCCCTTGATGAATATTTCCAAGATTGCTGTAAGAATTTAATTTCCAGTATTACAAAAATGTTGATTCTGGCATTTTCTGCCATTGATTTTTTTTCTTTTACAAAGGAGAGAATTTTTGAATTTTTTATTTCATTCTGTTGTCAACTTACAGTTTTATTACTTGATGACTATAAACCAAGGATAATATAATAATTACAGTATGTTTTTATGTTAATTGTACTTTTTCTTTGATAGTTCTTATACAAATTTTAATAAAAAATATAGCAGCTGCAGATGATAGAGAAACCACCCCTCTGTCACTTCCCCACTCTTCCATTATTTTCAACACACATATGCACTCTCACACCAATATATTTCAACTTGGAATACTCTAGTCAAATGTTGTGCTTCACTGTAAATGTGCTTTTTGCACGAAAGAATATTTGCTACATAGCTTTTTACATAGTCTGGTATCTAAAATTTGAACATAAGTTGATTATACGCATGTCTCCTTCTTCCTCATATCAAGAGAAATTATGTTATTACTTGTACATAGACATATCTCAAATCAATTAAGGCTCAACTTTATATTATGAGAATAATCAACCTCTAAATAACACTTTATTCATGAAAATAAAGTCTTTCAGATTAAGTATTATTTCGCAGTTAAATTATATGATATTTTAAATTAAAATTGGTTTTCAAAATGATTTTAATCTTTAATTTTATTACAGAGATAAAAATAGTAATATTTCAAGAAAACTTTTGAGTGATATGAAAATTATAAATCTTAATGCATTTGTTCAATGTGATGTATTCAAGATTAAGCTAAAGATTAAGTTCCCTATATTGATCTTATCATCTCACTAATAGTTTTGCAAGAAAGTAACTATATATATCTATCTTAGATAGATAGATGTAAATAGAGGCTTAATGTGTCTTTCAATATTAATTTAAAAGATTGTTTTAGGAGAGAGATCCAAGATGGCTGATCACTAGCAGCTCAGGATTGCAGCTCCCAGCAAAAGCGCAGTGAGCCAGTGGATGCTACAGTTACCAATTTTTGCTGCCCACGGACCAGGACATTCCCAGCAGAGGAGCCCCACGGGTCGCCAGCGCGCCCCTTTCGGCTGGCTTGGCTTTTTTGCCAGAGCCTCGGCTCGATGGCTCTTAGTGCAGAGTAAACGGGACTGAGTCTCCTTTTGGATGATGTTTGGAGCTCTGTGAAGGCAGAGGAGTCCATCCAGCTGATTGAAAAAGGGACTGAAGAGGGAAGTCAGATCAGAGACCCCCAGGCAGAAAAGCACCACGAATTTTAATGCTGCTGTTTTAGCTAGCGTTGCAGGTCGCCACAGTGAAAATTACATAGATTCCAGAGCTGGGAATTAACAAGCTAGACGTCCACTCAGAGACCTAATTTGAAAGTTGGTAATTACAAAGACGACAGATAGATAAAACCATAAAGATGCCAAGAAGCCACTGTAAAAAAAACTGAGAACACTCAAAATCAGAAAGTCTCTCCTTCTACAGAGGACGCTAGTTCCTCATCAGTAACGGAACAAGGCTTTATGGAAAACAAGTGTGAATAATCATCAGAATTAGGCTTCAGAAGGTGGATAATAAGAAACTTCTGTGAGCTAAAAGAATATGTTCTAAACCAATGCAAAGAAACTAATAACTTTGAAAAAAGATTTGAGGAAATGCTAACGAGAATGGACAATTTAGAGAAGAACATAAACGAATTAATGGAGCTGAAAAACACAATACGAGAAATCCATGAAGTATGCACAAGTTTTAACAGTCGAATTGATCAAGTAGAACAAAGGATATTAGAGGTCTAAGACCAGCTTAATGAAATGAAACGAGAAGACAAGATCAGAGAAAAAAGAATAAAAAGGAATGAACAAAATCTCCAAGAAATATGGGACTATGTGAAAAGACCTAATTTATGCTTAATAAGTATACCTGAAAGTGATGAAGAGAATGAATCCAAGTTGGAAAATATGTTTCAGGATATTATCCAGGAAAATTTTCCTAAACTAGCAAGGCATGACAATACTCAACTCCAGGCAATACAGAGAACCCCACAAAGATATTCCTCAAGAAGACCAACCCCAAGACACATAATTGTCAGATTTACTCAGATTGAAATAAAGGAGAAAATACTAAGGGCAGCCAGAGAGAAAGGCCAGGTTACCCATAA